>OY769903.1:28194341-28232432 GCA_963669185.1 Dyspetes luteomarginatus | reverse complement strand
CAGATATACCGATGAAATCGAGATTTTTTATTACACGAGACAACAACAGGAAATCGCAAGATGATAAATAATATTAAATACTTGACGATTGCCATTATCGATGCGTAACGTTCCCCTCTCCCTGCCTTCCCTTCCGAGATGGGAATGAAGTCGAGATGTACCAAAGATACACATTTTATACAACATATATATATATGAACCATATTATATTTTGACCATTATATATATATATATAATAATTGAATACTTTAATTTAATTTGAATCAATACAGAAAAGATGGATCATAAAATATATATTTATTAGACTTTCCGGATAAAGTTGATTGTTGGATTATATATTCAGAATATTTTCTTAATTTCCCTGAGAACTGCACGTAAAATTATCCCTGCTATGAGTTTATCTATAGTTCCTGAATGTTAACAAAGTTTCAATAAATTGAAAATTTCTATTTCCAATGCTATTCTACCAATGCACTTTTTTCCATTCGGACGAATAAATTTTTTTTTTTATTAATCAGCAATAATTAAACATTGGAAAATCCACTCGATTCGTGTTTATTCGTATTTCTGGCTCGTTCTAACCGCAGGTAGACGATTCGATGCAAAACGTTATCGGGATTAATCTTTTTTGTACCTATCAATAGGTCGAAAGGTAAAAAAGAAGTATCGCGTGTGTGTCAGAATAGTTTATTATGACTGTCTTGATGCATCGATGCAATCACGAGATTAATTACGAGAGGCACAGAATTCTCATAAATTGCACACACTGAATTATGAAAAATGTGCAACAACGTATTTAATGATTGAGCTCAATTTAATGATTATATTAAATGTATTAAATGATTGTATTAAATGTACTTAATGATTGAGCTCTTTGAGATTTTTTTTTTCTTCAGTTATTTTGGGTTGTCTTGTATTTTTTTTTTTTTTTGTTTTTCCTCGCAATGTTGAACCCCCATCTGTACTTTTGCTTAATGCTGCTCGCACTCTAACGTCGATTTGTAAAGTCGAGATTTGCCTCTCATGATGAGAGAAAAAGAGAGAGAAACACGCCATATGCATTCCCACGGTGCATCCAGCGATGTTGCAATTGCAACAATGCTGCAGAAATTACGACGCGATAGAGGTAGAGAGAGAGAGAGAGAGACTCGATCGATTCGCAATTACTGCTGAGGACTCCAGAATAAATGTACAAATTTACAGAAAGAAAATCTGAAAATTTTTCATCAGAGATACTTTACATTATAATGAAAAAAAACGATAAAAAATCGGCATCAAAATTTAACTAATAATAGATAATAATTTAAATAAATTCTTTAATATTCATTACAAATGAACAATTAATAAATGCAAATTATTCAAAAATTATAACTTTACGTTAATTTTATTCATACTGAAAATGCGAATGAAGAAAATCTTGTCCGCATATCGTTATATAGGAGATCTTGGGGACGGGTATCCCCGTCGTGTGCGATTATGGCTTTATTCTCTTTAACTTCTTCATACACGAAAGCCTCACGCTCATATATATATATATAGTTACAGGCAGCAGGTTTTTTTTTGTTGCATATATCGGCGTTTAATCGACCTCTGCATTTATTCGTATGTGTAAGCGGATCCCGCCCCCCGACTAGTTTATTTCATTGTCTCCAAAAATATACGCAAGTGTGGAGACTTTTTTTTTTTCGTCGACCATACGAGCCACGATAAGATTCTCTCGAAAGTGCGTATATAAATTAAGTACACCTTCGTTTAAACGAATGTGACCATAAACGTAATTATTCCTCTACTTTAAATTCGCACATAATATTAAACACACACACACACACACACACAGACTCATGCTCATGGTACGCAAGGTGGATCGAATTACTGCCCGCGTGGTACGCTCTTGGAATTTGTGAAACAAGAAATATGTAGTTTACCCTAACGAGATGACAGATCATTAATTTGACTCGTTTTACAACGGCCTGTTTACCTCGAAGTGCAAAGTGCCCATGTATCTTTTACATAAAAATAAGAATTAACGAAATTCGATATAATTATAAAAACGTGTCGAAAAAAATTGACAAAATCTTCTTAATGTATATTTTTATTTTAGAAAAATGCAATATTCACTGAGCTACAATGATCTAAGACTCTGCATATAAATTGCATGCATTAATGTGGACGGGGAGGATTATAAATCTTACTCAACGATAAGGAATCTCTCTTGGCAGAGGCATACGTTAACAATACGTTGATAAATACGCGGCCTGTTTACCCAAAAATATAAATTTCTCATGCGTAAGAAAAAAATTTATGAAATTCGATGTAGTAAAATCTCGAAAAAAATTCTAAAAAATGTTCCTGTATTTTTAATGCTAAAAAATTATACAATAAATTATAAATAAAAAATTATACAATAAACCTTTTGGTTTCCCAAATATACAAGTTTCTTATGCGTAAAAAATAAATTTATGAAATTCGATGTAGTAAAATCTCGAAAAAAATTCTAAAAAATGTTCCTGTATTTTTAATTCTAAAAAAATACAATATTACGAGACGCCTGAATTGCAATAAAACTTTATGCATACAAATGGCACGTACGAAATATTAATAGATACATATAATAGCCGGACAGGTAGACAATATAACGTAGCTCTGAGATAAGGATTCTCTCTTGGCAGACACGTGTATAATAAATCTTTTCTTTACCCAAAAATGCAAATTTCTTATTCGTAAAAAATAAATTTATGAAATTCGATGTAGTAAAATGTCGAAAAAAATTCTAAAAAATGTTCCTGTATTTTTAATTCTAAAAAATTATACAATAAATTATAAATAAAAAATTATACAATAAACCTTTTGTTTTCCCAAATATACAAATTTCTTATGCGTAAAAAATAAATTTATGAAATTCGATGTAGTAAAATCTCGAAAAAATTTCTAAAAAATGTTCCTGTATTTTTAATTCTAAAAAAATACTATAGTACGAGACGTCTGAATTGCAATAAAACTTTATGCATACAAATGGCACGTACGAAATATTAATAGATACATATAGTAGACGGAGAGGTAGACAATATAACGTAGCTCTGAGATAAGGATTCTCTCTTGGCAGACACGTGAACAATACGTGGAACGCAGGAAGAAGTAAAAGACGTGGAGAAAAAAAAATTAAGTAAAGAGTAAAAGGTGGCAGAGAGCGTTGGAGTATGAGCATTGGTCCTCCTCGTTCTCCACAGCACCACCAAGAGAGAAACGGAGATGGTCTCAACGCCTGAGCATTGAGCACACACCACAGAGCTGCACAGCGTATAAGCTGTATCGAGAGGTCTTGACGCTGTGTGTAGTGTGTTAGGGAAAAAGGGGCCCGGGTAGAGAAACGAGCAAGCGAGCCAGCAAGGAGTAACCCAGGCGCAAAAGGCAGAAAACACCGGTAGGCAGTTTTGTAGCTGTTTTTATCAGCTTCTGGGCATCGGGGGTCCAGCCAGCAGTAACAGCAGCAAAAGCATCAGGCCCGACGTCGGGACGCATCTTGGGGGGTTCGTGTGGGAACGTGGTACGTCTCTTTAGCGTACTTTTATCTCACTCTCTTTCTCGCTCAACTCTCTTTTGCTACATACATATATACGTCTACGTTCCTATATATATATATATGTATATGTACGCGACGATATGGCAAAAGGCACAGCAGCATTTTGCCTCTCATTCTCTGCTCTATCCCTTCAACAGCTCTTTCACTCGGTCTCTCTGTTTCTTCTTTCTCCTCTTCGTCTTTCATCCAACGTTCTTGCTGAATCTCCTTTATTTCATTTTTCACTTCTTCTCCTGCTGACTCTTTCGTTTTGCCTCGCCAGTAAGGCGACTTGTTATCTCTCTTTCTCTCTCTCTCTTTCTTTCCTCTTTTTCCTTCGCTCAACTTCCCCCTGCTTCATCTTTCTTCTTCTTCGACTTTTTCTTTTAGTCTCCTGCCGTAGCCTCGAGTACGGGTTATCGGGGTCACCCTCCACGGTGCATCTCGCTGTACGTTCTGCCCTATATTTACGCACGGCATAAGAGCACCCTCGGAGAGAAAAAGAGAGCGAGAGAGAAAGAGAGAGAGAGAGAGAGAGAGGTGGATCCGTGGGGTCGCGAGAAGAGAAGCGAATTCACATGGTCTGTGTTTGTGTGTGTGTGTGTGTGTGCAAAAGATAAGAAAAAAAAGTGAACACGTGGGTTTGGGGCTGCTCAATAAGCACTGATGGTTTTAAGACCCTCCTTAAAGAACATCCCACAATTGAAATTTCCAAAATTTTAACCTTTATTTTGTTTTTCTCCTGTATGGAAATCTCGATACAAAATATCATTGACACCCTTTATAAAGGATAAAAACGATTTGGAGAAAGAAAAAATTAATAATACAATTTTTATTCGGTCATCATAAACTTTTTTCATATTGAAAAAATTAAATGAATTTAAGGGCTCAAATATTTGATCGATTTATGCAAGTAGAATAATTTTTTTTAAGAGGTGAAGTATTTAAGGTGATCTGTACGAGTCTTGAAATGCGCTCGAGAGACCCCTTATTGTGAGATATCGCGGGGTGGTCGAGATATGCGAATGTATAAATAATAAATACTTGAACATTGATGTATATATATATATATATATATATATATATATATAACATCGAAGATCCCCAGCAGAGGGTCGATGATGAAAAATCTTGGATATATCGAATGCTCTCGGCCCCAAGAAATCCGAGCGACGAACAATGGGATTATGTCTCAGGGTATTTATATATATATATATATATGTATATATATATATAATCTACAGTATAATACTACATCACAGTCGTCTCGCTGGATGAAGAGAGAGCGAACAATTATTATTACCGAATTATCTCTGAAAATACTGTACTTATATATGCCCTGATATCGAATAATAGTCGTCCACGACGATCCAATCTTCGTAAGATCGAACAAAATGAACCTTCGCACGAGAGAGAGAAAGAGCGAGCGAGAAAAAAAAAAGAGAGTGAGAGAGAGAGAGAGAGAGAGAGAGAGAGAGAGAGAGAGAGAGAGAGAGAGAGAGAGAGAGAGAGAGAGAGAGAGAGAGAGAGAGAGTGAGAGAGAGAGAGAGAGAGAGAGGGAGAGAGAGAGAGAGAGAGAGAGAGAGAGAGAGAGAGAGAGAGAGAGAGAGAGAGAGAAACAGAGAAAGAGAGGGAGAGGGAGAGGGAGAGGGAGAGGGAGAGGGAGAGGGAGAGGGGAGAGAGAGAGAGAGAGAGAGAGAGAGAGAGAGAGAGAGAGAGAGAGAGAGAGAGAGAGAGAGAGAGAGAGAGAGAGAGGGAGAGGGAGAGGGAGAGGGAGAGGGGGAGAGAGAGAGAGAGAGAGAGAGAGAGAGAGAGAGAGAGAGAGAGAGAGAGAGAGAGAGAGAGAGAGAGTCATCATGAGAACGGAGCAAAAGAGATATTATGAGAAAATCAAGTCCTGAACGAGAGGGGTCCGTTGCAAATTTTTTTCTCCATATGTTTCTACAGTACATGATATTTCTTTATTTGCTTCTTCGGTCATTCGCGTCGGCCTTTTTTATTCGCTCGAGGGAGGGAGGGGGGCAATCGGATATATAGACTTGTATGTATATATAAATATTACATGTATGTACATTGTACATAGGCCGTTATATACAAGCGAGCAAGAAGATATATATATATATATATGTTTTGTCGGTCTTGTCGACGTCACGAAGGGCTGACCTTTATTTTTCCATCAGAGTCACACGATTTTGCATCCATCGCAAAAAGAAACTCGCACATTTCTCACCCGAGACGTCGTTAATGCGAATGGCCTGTTTGACTCGACGCTTCTCGCAACCCTCTCGCTGACGTAAAACGAGGCATCAAAATTTTTTTACTCTCCCTCTCTTGCGCAAATGCGTTCATGTTTTTCGGATACACATACTGCGACATCAGAGCTCAGAAATCGTGGGAGCCCAACGAACTATACGAGGCTTCTTTTGACAAAATAAAAGGGGCTGAGAGATCCCGAATCAATTAATTTTCGGATCAGCAAAAGTTTCCTCGTTTGTCCCACGATTAAAATTTTTCATTATTATTATTATTATTATTATTTCATAAATACACATTATAATTTTGTGGAATTTTGTTCGATATACAAAGACCAGAGAAATCTTTCCGGTTTTCAATAAGATTTGCTGAAAATATGTGGCATTAGCTCGAACGAGGCTTTTGCCTCTAATCTTTATCCCCCTTTTGCATGCTTTTCGCAAGATTTTATCCTCCATTTTTTTTCTTTCTCGTTAACTGATGGCTATTTTTGACAAAACTCCGCTCACGCGTGATTTTGTCTAATACTGCATAATTATTAACGGCGCTACGTTATTTGTAAAAAAAAAAAAAAAAAAAAAACGTAAAGACAGAGGCGGAACGAATTTTCCCTCGCCCACGGGGACAAACGCGTTATAATCACCGTGGAACATAAATTCATCCTTTTTCCTCGGGACGAATTAATGAGACGTTTTATAAGAGAGTAGATGGACAAAGATAGAACGAGAGAAGTTGACAAGTTGGACGAGGAACGACGAGGAAGGACTTTCTCAAACTCTGGGAAAAACCAGATCCTTACGTGCATGCCCAAAGAGCGTGTAATGCGCCTTGTGACTCGATCTCGGTGTGCATACGAAGTATATTTCTCGTATATTCTTTCGTGACTTTTATACTCACGGATTTTTTCGATAATCCATCAATAAAATTTATTATTATTTATTATTATTTATTTATAAATTTCGATAATAAAATTTATACACTTTGCTGAATAAGATTTAAAAAATCTCTGCTGAAGCATCGAGAGATTATCATTGGAGTTTTATTAAAATATATTTTACAAGAAAAAAACATTTACGTAATTTGAGCGATGGCGTTCAATCGATATACATTAATTGATTTTCAATCGATATCATATAAAATTCTGGGGAAAATCTGGGGAAAATCAGATCCATACATGCATGCCCAAAGAGCGTGTAATGCGCCTTGTGACTCGATCTCGGTGTGCATACGAAGTATATTTCTCGTATATTCTTTCGTGACTTTTATACTCACGGATTTGCTCGATAATCCATCAATAAAATTTATTATTATTTATTATTATTTATTATTATTTATTATTATTTATTATTATTTATTATTATTTATTATTATTTATTATTATTTATTATTATTTATTATTATTTATTATTATTTATTATTATTTATTATTATTTATTATTATTTATTATTATTTATTATTATTTATTTATAAATTTCGATAATAACATTTATACACTTTGCTGAATAAGATTAAGAAAATCTCTGCTGAAGCATCGAGAGATTATCATTGGAGTTTTATAAAAATATATTTTACAAGAAAAAAACATTTACGTAATTTGAGCGATAACGTTTAATCGATACACAGTAATTGATTTTTAATCGATAACATATAAAATTGCGTGTTTACCAAAAAATTATAGATGGAGAAATCCAGAGAGTGACCGAGTCAAGCGTGACTGTGGAATTATGCAAGCGCTAAAAAGAGAGACCAAGAGAAATAAAATATATAAATATATAGACACACACACACACACAGGCGTTTTACCGTTAATCTCGTGGCTGTACAATGCGAGAGTTTAGCCACGGTGAAAAGAATTGCGAGTAGATTTTATGCCCTGTACGCGAATTCTCGTGGTGTATTTATTGACTCATTGTCAACGTACGTGTATTGGTTAAGCAAATACTCGTAAATTTAGTCGCTCATATTCTTCCGAGCGCAACGAGAGCAGCAACTAGATCTCATTTTATTGAAAACACTTTTTTTTTTTTAATTTCAATCTCTAATATTATTATCTGTGTTAATGATTTAACGGAGTGAAGGAAAGTTTCGGAAGTTTCGGAAGTAAAGGAAAGTTTCGGAAGTATTTTTTTTACAATTCAACATATACGAGTTGAGGCTTTTTTTTTAACACTTTTCTTGGCAATTTTCTTGTCGCGGTCACGCGAGGCTGAATTCTCTATTACAAAATGCATGCACACGCTTGAGTGTGCGTTAACCCCCGCGAGAGAGTGCTCGCGATCGTCATATGGTGGGCACAACGTACGTCACGGTGTCCGGCAAGGTGTCCTGGAATTCATTTCACAATCAGCTCCTGTATTCTCTTGGTAAACAGCTTTAAGGAGTTGGAAAACGAGCAGGGAGTGTGGCGGGAATACTGCTAAGATTACACATTGCACTGCTGTAGTAATATATATATATATATATATATATATATATATATATATATATATATATATATATATATATATATAAATATAACATATTAGGTATAGAGCAAAAGCATCGTCAGTCGTAAGTCACAAAGGGCCATTGTCTCTGATTTTTCAAATAGGATACGACGCACAGTCGCGGATCTAATCGGGGGTTGGCTAGCTAGCCACTATCCAGCGCCCACGTGAAATAACTTGAGCTAGTTCAAACTCTGCCTCATGGAGGCTTTTCTTGGAAAAAGAGAAAGAGAGGGAAAATAATAGCTTTGTGTCTGTGGGTTTGTCAAACGTTACACATGTACAATTCTCTCATTCGAGAATCTCTTTTTTTTCTCATAAACTATGATACAGTAACGTTTATACACCTATATAAAGTTGACTGGCCGCTTTAACTGTATAACTTTTTTTCTTTTTCTACTCGTTTGGGAATCGTTTGGGAATGATTGGGAGTCTAATTAAAACGTATGGGAGTTGACCGATCTTTTTTAATCAAGAAATCAAAATTTGAGTGTGAAGTCAGCCGAACGCGATTTAACTTTTAACGAATCATCTAATTAAATATTTAAGGAGTCTTTAGTTTTTCCGTTAGATCGGAAAAACCATTTCGAATCGGCTAGACAATGAGTCTACTAATGTGTCATCTGAAGTTAGCTGCAGGATATTTGGGTTTTATTAATTTGACTACTCTAATTACTTAACGTTTTATCTTTTTCAATCATTTAGCAATAATTAGGCTAATTATGACTTATAGCGGTGAATCCATTAGTTTCTTAGATTTGAGGAAAAAAAATAGCTGTAAGCTAACTTCAGACAATACATTAACTCGTTCTTTAGCCGATCGGAAATGGTTTTTCCGATCTGACGGAAAAACTAAAGACTCCCTAACGATTTAATTAGATGATTCGTCACCCCCTAACGATCACTTCCGGTTAAACGACGTCACTTCCGGTCGCGATGACGTCACCACCGGTTACATGTGACGGTCTCTTCCGGTTCAATGTGACGTCACTTCTGATCGCCATGACGTAATTTCCGGTTCAATTTGACGTCCCTTCCGATCGCGATGTCGTCACTTCTCGTTAAATTTGATGTCACTTCCGGTTACGATAGGGGGTGTTAGGGGGTGACGAATCATCTAATTAAATCTTTAGGGAGTCTTTAGTTTTTCCGTTAGATCGGAAAAATCATTTCCAATCGGCTAGACAACGAGTCTACTTTAAATGTGTCATCTGAAGTTATCTGCAGGATATTTGGGTTTTATTAATTTGACAACAACTCTAATTACTTAACGTTTTTCTTTTTCAATCATTTAGCAATAATTAGGCTAATTATGACTTATAGCGGTGAATCCATTAGTTTCTTAGATTTGAGGGAAAAAAATAGCTATAAGCTAACTTCAGACAATACATTAACTCGTTCTCTAGCCGATCGGAAATGGTTTTTCCGATCTGACGGAAAAACTAAAGACTCCCTAACGATTCAATTAGATGATTCGTCACCCCCTAACGATTTCGTGTCGATTAAGACTTCATACAATCGAATCGGTTAAAAGTTCAATTGCGTTCGGCTGACTTAAAATTTTCATATATTGATTTAAAAAGATCGGTCAACTCCCATACGTTTTAATTAGACTGTCAATCATTCCCAAACAATTCCCTAACAAGTAGAAAAAGAAAAAAGTTAAATAGTTAAAGTGGCCAGCCAACTTTACTTATATCGTTTATACGGAATATATTACTTATTATTTAGCCAATCGATGATCGATCGATCAAAATTATCAGCCAGTAACGGTATTTTGTCGACAAATTTATTGGAAAAATCGCCTCATGGCGCGAGAATTCCATCCTTTCATTATTACGTGCTGGTGGAGAATAAGAAAAAAAAAGAAATCGGGACATATTTCAATGCGTATCGAGAGTGGGGTATAAAATGTGCGGAAGAACTCGATCGAGACGAAATATAGCGAGTTTGCCCACGCGAATTCTCCGGAGCAACGAGCGAATCGCTCGCGTTACGAGGATCTATATATATATATATTTTATGTTCAGGCAAGGTTGAGGAGTATCGCATATGCATGCTAAAATATTTCTACCTCACGAGCTCGTCCAGGACGCGTGCGTGACAAGCACACGAGCACCCCGGATTCGCAACGATCTCCGATGTGATCTAATTCATACGTTTGAATCGCATATATATGCACATTAAAAGTTATAATCATGTACCGATAGTTATGAGTGCTACTGTGCGCTTGTGATAAATTCCATACCGACATTTATTACCATACGTTAATTATTCATCTACAATTTATGGTTATTATTATAGATCTTTAAGTATTATATATAATCGAGGATTTACTTTGAGAGTGATGACGCGTTTTACATGCCAGAAAAATGTTTTACAACCAAATAAAATTTATCCTTATTATTATTATTATTATTGTTTTTTTACGCAAAACTATCGATGGTTATTTCCATTTAAATTTGCAACAACTTCATTACAAGAAATATACAAATCTGGTGTCTTATCTTTCTTTCGCGACTATCACAGCCGAGACTCCTCGGTTTCTTAATTCGTAATGGGAAGCTTGTTTGGTAAACAAGAGTCTCTCCGTTGAGATACGAAGATATAAAGTGAGGATTTCGTGTCAAGTGTCAAATGGTTCACGCAGGTGGCCTCTCAAATCCTGTGAATACGAGCGCATGAGAGATAAGAGACGAAGCCTTTTTTTTTTCAGCTAAAAAATAAATCTTTATGTTCGAGTATTCTGTCGAGTTTGAGTATTTTATATTTTGTTTATAAAACGATCATTATTTTTTCTTTTTTCACTGTGTCTATAATATCGATATAGTACTAGTGCCGGCACGTTTTTCGCGTAAATAGATACGCGGCAAAAGTCTCCCGAGATTCTGCGTGACTCACTGGTGCGGGGATCGAGAGGGATCAAGCTCGTAGACGTGGGAAATTTCAAATTGCGCATCATGATATGCATTACGAAATTGACTTTGCAATGATATATCAATATATATATATATATATATATATAATTTTTATATCGACCGATCATGTGCATTTTAAATGAACGTGTTATATGGCAAATTTATTTCAATGTCTAGAAATTGTATAATTCACCGAGCTTTGATCATTGATGAGATAAAGTTTATTCGAAAATAAAATAAAATATTGACAAGATGCAAGTATATATATATATATATACGTGCATCTTGCTATATATATATATATATATATATATATAGAAACAAGACTGGGGATTGAGGGATTTTTATGCAAAAAAAAAACGATGAGAGACTGCGAGGGTAAAGAGAGTTAACGGCTAATAACGTCGATGTACGTTACATGCATAATACGTGCCAGGTATGAGAGATTGTGGCGATGCTGGTGGTGGTGGTGGTGGTGGTGGTGGTGGTGGACATGACATGGTGGAACAGGAGAGGTGCTGACGAAGAAGACGACGAATGTGGTGGTGGGTGGATTGGTCGCTCTTTTGCTCCTTCGGCCTGCTGCTGGCCAGCAAGAATATGAGATCGCGCATGCGCTATTCACTCGCTTAGTAGGTCGCCGTTCGCTTGTCCGCGCGAACCCGCTCCCTCGATCGCTCGCTGGTCTCAACCCGTTCAGTCACACGTAGGCCTTCGCTAGAAACACCGAACACGCGAGAAAGAGAGAGAGAGAGAGAGAGAGAGAAAGAGAGAGAGAGAGAGAACGAAGCGAGTAGCGGTCCCGCTCGTTTGCCGGCTCCACAAGTTTTTGTTATTAAACTTTTCTCACCGTATTTCCGTCTTCGAAATAAACGAATGAGTTAAAAGAAAGAAAAAAAAAACGAATATCGATGAAAGAAAATTTCACACAAATCGGACTGTAAATGAGTGATTTTTGTCTTTTTTGTCTTTTAAAATTCATTCGAATAAAAATTACTTAATTTCATGTGAGCTCGTGAGAGCTCGTTTGGGTTTTGACAATTCGCGTTGTATATATATATATATATATATATGTCGACTCGTCGAGGGTGAAATAAGTGATTGAACAGTTGATGGTTTCGTCGAGCACGTGGTGTCTTCACGTGTTGTAAAGTCAACGGTGAATATTGCCGAGGAAATAAAAATTCTCGTGTTTGTTGGGACTGAAGAGAAAGAGAGAGAGAGAGAGAGGGAGAGGGAAAAGGTGATACGAAGAATTTTTTTTTCAATATCGCGAGTGAGCTTTACAGAGTCGTACATTTTTTTGGTCCCGCGCGATAAGACACTCGCGCACGCGTTTACCTTACCGAACAACGGATATTCCCGCAGCTGTCAAAAAAAAAAAAACTGTCGAAACCCTCGTAATTGAGTCGCAGTAAAAGCCACGAAACCAGCTGAGATTGAGGAAAAGAGAGACAACTAATTGTCTCTCTGCACAAAACTGCCAAATTTGTTCATCCATCGCGAAGCACAGCCACGTCAAAAATGGTCTATCGTGGAGGATTCGAAATGGAAACGGTAAGTCCCAATTTATTATAATATTAATTATCAAGGATATTAAAATTTCTGGATTTATTTAATTAGTGAAGAATTACAGTAGCGAACTCGAGGCGTGACTGGACTAGCATTCACGTGCTCATTTTCACCGTAAAGTAGTTACTGCCAGTATCTGGTCTGACCCAGTCGCCTCGACTGTCCGTGACTACTTAGAGAAATTTTTTAAACGCCCGCGGGAAAGCCACTGTTTGCCCGACTGTGCGCTTTTCCTCGGGCGATTAATTTCCTCTGAGATTAACCCATTGCCATTTATACAACGACGTTAATTTATTCGACGTTTTTTTTTTTTTTGCTAATAATCACTTAGGATTATTTCACCCCATGAGCTATAAAATATCCATGACGTAACGTCACGTTACGCGAAGTCTTGAAAAAAAAAAAAAACACCAAAAAAGAACCAAAAAGAGGCCTCGTATAATGGGGTAAGTTTTTTCGGTTTATCAAAAACTAGAATACTCGAGTATCGAAAAAAAAAAAAAAAAAAATAACAAAACCATCATCGTAGCTGCTTCGTCATACAGCTGCGGGGAAGAACTTCGAGTTCCCGCGCTATCTCATCTCTCGTACTCATCAGGCCATTTTTTTTCCGTCCTCTCCGTCTAACTCCGAGAGACGAAAAGGTCAAAGGATTTCGATATTTTTTTTTTTTTTTTTATTATTATTATTTCTTATTATTATTATTATTATTTTATTGTAATGAACAAGAGACGGTCCATTATAGTTAAGATCACTCGTAAATCAGAGCGATATTTTTCTTAAACTTTTATTTGTATAAACTTGGCATATTTATGTGTTTGTGCGTGCGTGTGTGTGTGTGTGTGTGTGAGGCAGAAAGAACGCAGTGTATGGACGCGGAAGGCTATAACTTTCGAATCTACCGCTGCTGTTGCGCGCCTCGAAGCTGCCGTGCGTTCCCCGAGACTCCTGCCCGCGTTAAACGACCAATCGAGACTCTCTCGAGACGCATAAGCGGTGGAAAATTTCTCGCTCCAAAGACCATCGGCCTTTTTTCTTTAATGAATATAAAAAAAAAAATAACAAAAATAATTATTCGGTTGTTTTTAATTTATTGAATTGAATTTTATCACCACGAGAGTGTTTATGTAAACACACCTATATATATCACTCTGATTATATATTTCAACGTTTATTTCTATCGCTCGAGGGCAGTTTAATCAATGGCGTTGCGTTATACTGACGCGAGATATAGTCAAAGAGAGTCTAAATTAATTTTTGACACGAGGAATTTATTTATTCGATCACTCGCTAACAAAATTAAGAAAATTTGAAGCAAAAATTTCGAAAAAATATCATTCTGCATCCATATCAAATTTATGCTTTATGTTTACACTTTGGGTAAATTCTATTTCAAGAATTTCTCTCTTACTCAAATCATTCTCGCCGTATATATTCAATCCGACAGCTCGCTTTTGATTAATAATCAAACAAAATTCGATAACGCGGGTCGTAAAAATACGTCTGCTTATCATTCTCTGTGTGGCCTGCGGCAACATATTCTTTGGTGGCATCGGACTTTGTACACATAATTTTTTTTTTTAATTTTTTAATTTCACGTACGTAGAAATATTCTACAATATTGCTCTTGTGAGTCAACAAAATTTTAATTCACACATTTGTGTCCTTTTTACTTTCCATTCTTGCTATTGGAATTTTCTTTTCTTTTTCGTGAAATTTTTCATCGGGTTTGGAAATTTTTAAAAATATACAAATTTTTCTTCTATATTTTGTATTAAATGTTGGTATTTTTTTTTTAAATAAATGCGTGTATGTGATATTCGTCGAGTTGTGAATGAAAAATATTTTGCGTTAATTCGTTCATTTGTGAGAGTCACAGGAGCGGAGAAACACTTTCTCGGAAAGTTCACTGCCGCGTGCCAGAGTTCACATGTGGTTCACGGGGATATATATGGCTCGGTCGACACATACACACACACAGTGTGCCTCGAACTGCAGCAACGACGAGACGACCCGACGCGACAATCGGTGTGCGTGTGCGAGGACACAGTAGATAAGGCGAGTAAAAGACCGCGCGCCGGGTCCAATTAGCCAACGAGCACCGGTCACGCCGTCAATTCCCTTTAAGGGTTGAACTTCCTATACACATTCGCACCACCAAACTAACTTACGTGGTACAAGAAATTCGAAATATCAATTTTTTAATTAAAAAAAAAAAAAGCAATTTTATTTGAAAAAAAAAGAAGCCTGCATCATAATCATAATATGAGCATGGCAATATAATCTGAGAGTCACGCAGTCTCTGGTCAATCTGAGCTTGGACATCGATAAGAAAAGTGCTGTAGGTCAGTTTTTCGTATTATCGATCCTCAAAGGATCCTTTCAAAAATACACAGAGAAAGAGAGAGAGAGACAGAGAGCAGCAGCAGGCCAAGTTTGTAGTTGATGGAAAGACATCACAGCTCTCGAGAAAAATAAAACAAATTCAAAATAAAAATAAAAAACAAAAATTATACACATTCGCACCACCAAACTAACTTACATGGTACAAGAAATTCGAAATATCAATTTTTTAATTAAAAAAAAGCAACTTTATTTGAAAAAAAAGAAATTCATTTTGTTTGCTGGACTTCCGCTGTTGATAATTCTCATGAAAAGAGCCTGCATCATAATCATAATATGAGCATAGCAATATAATCTGAGAGTCACGCAGTCTCTGGTCAATCTGAGCTTGGACATCGATAAGAAAAGTGCTGTAGGTCAGTTTTTCGTATTATCGATCCTCAAAGGATCCTTGCAAAAATACACAGAGAAAGAGAGAGAGAGAGAGAGAGAGAGAGAGCAGCAGCAGCAGCAGCAGGACAAGTTTGTAGTTGATGGAAAGACATCACAGCTCTCGAGAAAAATAAAACAAATTCAAGATAAAAAAAAAACTAAAGTTATCGCCAGGAGGGCTGACCCTCCTGACGATAATTTTTCTTTTTTTATACACATTATACACATTCGCACCACCAAACTAACTTACGTGGTACAAGAAATTCGAAATATCAATGTTTTAATTTAAAAAAAAAAGCAACTTTATTTGAAAAAAAAGAAATTCATTTTGTTTGCTGGACTTCCGCTGTTGATAATTCTCATGAAAAGAACCTGCATCATAATCATAATATGAGCATAGCAATATAATCTGAGAGTCACGCAGTCTCTGGTCAATCTGAGCTTGGACATCGGTAAGAAAAGTGCTGTAGGTCAGTTTTTCGTATTATCGATCCTCAAAGGATCCTTTCAAAAATACACAGAGAAAGAGAGAGAGAGAGAGAGAGCAGCAGCAGCAGCAGGCCAAGTTTGTAGTTGATGGAAAGACATCACAGCTCTCGAGAAAAATAAAACAAATTCAAAATAAAAAATAAAAACAAAAATTATACACATTCGCACCACCAAACTGACTTACATGGTACAAGAAATTCGAAATATCAATTTTTTTATTTAAAAAAAAAAAAGCAATTTTATTTGAAAAAAAAGAAGCCTGCATCATAATCATAATATGAGCATAGCAATATAATCTGAGAGTCACGCAGTCTCTGGTCAATCTGAGCTTGGGCATCGGTAAGAAAAGTGCTGTAGGTCAGTTTTTCGTATTATCGATCCTCAAAGGATCCTTGCAAAAATACACAGAGAAAGAGAGAGAGAGACAGAGAGCAGCAGCAGGCCAAGTTTGTAGTTGATGGAAAGACATCACAGCTCTCGAGAAAAATAAAACAAATTCAAAATAAAAAATAAAAACAAAAATTATACACATTCGCACCACCAAACTAACTTACATGGTACAGGAAATTCGAAATATCAATTTTTTAATTAAAAAAAAAAAAAGCAATTTTATTTGAAAAAAAAGAAGCCTGCATCATAATCATAATATGAGCATAGCAATATAATCTGAGAGTCACGCAGTCTCTGGTCAATCTGAGCTTGGACATCGATAAGAAAAGTGCTGTAGGTCAGTTTTTTGTATTATCGATCCTCAAAGGATCCTTGCAAAAATACACAGAGAAAGAGAGGGACAGAGAGAGAGCAGCAGCAGCAGGCCAAGTTTGTAGTTGATGGAAAGACATCACAGCTCTCAAGAAAAATAAAACAAATTCAAGATAAAAAACAAAAATTATCGCCAGGAGGGTCAGAAAAGCTCGTATTCCTCTCTCTTTTTAGTATCGCCACTGCGTGCGCGTAAAACAGGGCAGAGCTGTCTTTGTGCGCTCGGTCGCGTTACTCGACGTCCTTGCCAAGACCAATTCGAATCCTGATTTTCTGTCCCAGTGTTGCATTAGCGAGGGCGTGGTTACCCATTTCGATCCTTCTTTCTCTCCCCGTTGTGCCTTTATTGCTCCGTCTCAGACTTGGCGCGGCGGGACCCGCGAGAGGAACATTCAGCCGCGGGTGAAGGAGGTGGAGGCGGTGGAGGCGAGATCTGCACTTTCAGTATGCCCGACACGGTAATTGCGACAGACTCGTTTTCCACGCTCTTCGTACCCCACCTGACTTTTACGCCTTTCGCGACCTCGTTCATTTTTTTTCTCATTCACCGACCTCCCTCCCCTTCCCACCTCCTCCCGTCCATTTCGTTTTTTTTACACAACTTCACTACAATATATATATATATATATATATATAGTTTTTCATCGATATTTCGCGGGTTCAAAATTTATTTCAGGCGATAGAACACGAGTGTGAGGAAATTAATCGTATGGGCATGTTGAAACAAATGAGTATTTCCATACATTGTCGATGTATAGATACACACACACATATATATATATATATATCATTATCGGTCGAACATGCATCCGAGAAGCCGATTCGTACAAAGTGCAAATGGTCCTTCGCTTAATTACATGCGCGCGCGTCTCATTATCCCATCGTTATCCCTCTTCTCGCACGTACGCATTAATGAGAGAGAGACTCTCTCTATGCGATATATATATACATATATACAGAGAGAAAGAGAGAGAGAGAGAGAGAGAGAGAGAGAGAGAGAGAGAGAGAGAGAGAGAGAGAGAGAGAGAGAGAGAGAGAGAGAGAGAGAGAGAGAGAGAGAGAGAGAGAGAGAGAGAGAGAGAGAGAGAGAGAGAGAGAGAGAGCGAGCGAGCGAGAGAGAAAGAGAGAGAGAGAGAAAGAGAGAGAGAGAGAGAGAGAGAGAGAGAGAGAAAGAGAGAGAGAGAGAGAGAGAGAGAGAAAGAGAGAGAGAGAGAGGGAGAGAGAGAGAGAGAGAGAGAGAGAGAGAGAGAGAGAGAGAGAGAGAGAGAGAAAGAGAGAGAGAGAGAGAGAGAGAGACCCGTCCGCAGGAGCATGGGAAGAGACCTTAGCATAAGAAGTAACTCGAGGAAAAGTTTTTCTTCTTCCATCTCTTCTGCCCTCTCCTACAGTGCACAAAAGTTGCACACGAGCATTCGATCGCGTATGTATAATCTACGTGTACGTAAATTCCACAAACCCCCCCACCTTACCCCACCTCATGCCGTACGGTTGTACGTAAAAAGGACCCACAAGCGGGAAGGATCGATCCTCGCGGGCACACACGCGGATACCAATTTTCATCCGCGAACGATCTCTGCGATTATTCGATTTAACGGTATACATATATGAGGCTCGTGTTACCGAGAGGGAAAGCAACTTCCCACGCTTAAACTTTGCCACTAGCACACGTACGTTTCGTGAGTTCTCGAAGATGAAATAAAAAAAAAAACAAAAAAAAAACTCTATCACTACTACTACTCACATTTGTATGAATAGAATGAGCGAAATATTTCTGAGTAATTATGATATTGTTATGTGTTTTGTATATTTTTAATATTTCCGTGTCATGCAGATTTTAATACAATTTTGCAATTATCGCGAGGTCGTCCGTTCAGAACGAAAGGAGAAATTTCATGCGGCAAAATAAGTGGCATCATCGGCTGACTCGATCGTTGGATGCAATTCATATTTTTTTTTTTTTCGACGAGAATAGTACGCCGTCGGCGTACTTTGCGGTCTTTCTGCGCTTTCTGGGAAATTCATCGTCTCGCTGCTACGTCGTCTTCTCGTTGCTGATACAATGTAATACGCGCGATCACCCTTCCTCTCATTTTGCGACCTATGAGGCAGAGACTGAGCTGAAGCCCCCTCGAGATATTTTTCGAAAGATCCTCTACTACCTGCGTCACTACATTCTCTTTTTCACCCAGTATTTCGCTACAGTTTGAAAGAAAAAACGACAAATCTTGAAACACGGCCTTAACCCCTGCGGGTGGACGATACGTCGTGAAGGTTGCCGGCATTTTGCAAGCGTATGGCTCGCCAATGAAATAACGAAGTCATGACGTTTAACGCCGTTACTACTTCAATTTTTCGTAAGCATTTTTGTCGTGAAAGTTAAATTTTAATTTGCCATGAACTTTTATACAGTCCTCGTATAATCGTACTGGAAAAAATCGTATATATAATCGTATTGGAAAGGACGAGGATTGTGCCGGTACGGTTAACGCCGTTACTACTTCAATTTCTCATAAGCATTTTTATCGGGAAAATTAAGTTTTAATTTGCCATGAACTTTTATACATTCCTCGGATAATCGTATTGGAAAAAATCGCGAAAGGACGAGGATTGTGTCGGCACGGTTAACGCCGTTACTACTTCAATTTGTCATAAGCATTTTTATCGGGAAAATTAAGTTTTAATTTGCCATGAACTTTTATACATTCCTCGGATAATCGTATTGGAAAAAATCGCGAAACGACGAGGATTGTGTCGGCTCGGTTAACGCCGTTACTACTTCAATTTGTCATAAGCATTTTTATCGGGAAAATTAATTTTTAATTTGCCATGAACTTTTATACATTCCTCGGATAATCGTATTGGGAAAAATCGCGAAAGGACGAGGATTGTGTCGGCTCGGTTAACGCCGTTACTACTTCAATTTGTCATAAGCATTTTTATCGGGAAAATTAAGTTTTAATTTGCCATGAACTTTTATACATTCCTCGGATAATCGTATTGGAAAAAATCGCGAAAGGACGAGGATTGTGTCGGCTCGGTTAACGCCGTTACTACTTCAATTTGTCATAAGCATTTTTATCGGGAAAATTAATTTTTAATTTGCCATGAACTTTTATACATTCCTCGGATAATCGTATTGGAAAAAATCGCGAAAGGACGAGGATTGTGTCGGCTCGGTTAACGCCGTTACTACTTCAATTTGTCATAAGCATTTTTATCGGGAAAATTAATTTTTAATTTGCCATGAACTTTTATACATTCCTCGGATAATCGTATTGGAAAAAATCGCGAAAGGACGAGGATTGTGTCGGCACGGTTAACGCCGTTACTACTTCAATTTGTCATCAGCATTTTTATCGGGAAAATTAAGTTTTAATTTGCCATGAACTTTTATACATTCCTCGGATAATCGTATTGGAAAAAATCGCGAAAGGACGAGGATTGTGTCGGCTCGGTTAACGCCGTTACTACTTCAATTTGTCATAAGCATTTTTATCGGGAAAATTAATTTTTAATTTGCCATGAACTTTTATACATTCCTCGGATAATCGTATTGGAAAAAATCGCGAAAGGACGAGGAATGTGTCGGCACGGTTAACGCCGTTACTACTTCAATTTCTCATAAGCATTTTTATCGGGAAAATTAAGTTTTAATTTGCCATGAACTTTTATACATTCCTCGGATAATCGTATTGGAAAAAATCGCGAAAGGACGAGGATTGTGTCGGCACGGTTAACGCCGTTACTACTTCAATTTGTCATCAGCATTTTTATCGGGAAAATTAAGTTTTAATTTGCCATGAACTTTTATACATTCCTCGGATAATCGTATTGGGAAAAATCGCGAAAGGACGAGGATTGTGTCGGCACGGTTAACGCCGTTACTACTTCAATTTGTCATAAGCATTTTTATCGGGAAAATTAAGTTTTAATTTGCCATGAACTTTTATACATTCCTCGGATAATCGTATTGGAAAAAATCGCGAAAGGACGAGGATTGTGTCGGCTCGGTTAACGCCGTTACTACTTCAATTTGTCATAAGCATTTTTATCGGGAAAATTAATTTTTAATTTGCCATGAACTTTTATACATTCCTCGGATAATCGTATTGGGAAAAATCGCGAAAGGACGAGGATTGTGTCGGCTCGGTTAACGCCGTTACTACTTCAATTTGTCATAAGCATTTTTATCGGGAAAATTAATTTTTAATTTGCCATGAACTTTTATACATTCCTCGGATAATCGTATTGGGAAAAATCGCGAAAGGACGAGGATTGTGTCGGCTCGGTTAACGCCGTTACTACTTCAATTTGTCATAAGCATTTTTATCGGGAAAATTAAGTTTTAATTTGCCATGAACTTTTATACATTCCTCGGATAATCGTATTGGGAAAAATCGCGAAAGGACGAGGATTGTGTCGGCTCGGTTAACGCCGTTACTACTTCAATTTGTCATAAGCATTTTTATCGGGAAAATTAAGTTTTAATTTGCCATGAACTTTTATACATTCCTCGGGTAATCGTATTGGGAAAAATCGCGATAGGACGAGGATTGTGTCGGCACGCTTAACGCCGTTACTACTTAAATTTGTCATAAGCATTTTTATCGGGAAAATTAAGTTTTAATTTGCCATGAACTTTTATACATTCCTCGGGTAATCGTATTGGGAAAAATCGCGATAGGACGAGGATTGTGTCGGCACGCTTAACGCCGTTACTACTTAAATTTGTCACGAGCCTTTTTTTTCAAGAAAATTTGTTTTTTCTTCGGTCTAAACTTTTAGAATTGTCAAAAACTCGTATTTCGGGTGAAATTGCAGATGGACGAGGATCATGTTGCATTTACGATCGTTTACCGTTTGCCTGCATCGTGAAAATTTTTCAGGGAAGTTTAATTTTGCATTTCAGTTAGTTTTTTTGTTAATTCTCACAAAATAACATTGGGTCAAATCACAATAGAACGAGGAGGAAAAAATACAATGAAATAGTTTGTATTCCCTCGGGGCTTTTTCAGGGAGTCCGCGAGACCAAGTCTCAGTATATATAGAGATCCTATATGAAGGGAGAGACAGAGAGAGAGAGAGAGGGAGTGCACCGGGGGCGAACGGTCATGGTCGTAGCGCGTTCCTCGCGGGAGGTCCCCGTACTAACCCACGCCGCGAAAGCGCGTCTCTTTGTCTTCTCGCGCGTTCTGTCGGACTCTGTCACAATCGCTCCTGCGGTGAGCTGCCGTTGTTGCTGCCGATACGATGTGCCAGTAGTTAAAGGCGGTGCTGTACCGACGCGACAGGCTCGGGATTTATACAAACGTTGTGGTTCGCCTCTTTGCTCGCTCGAACGTTCAACACTCGATCTTTTTTTATTGCTCTTTCTCTCTCCAGCGACGAGCACACATCTATAGAAGCAACAAACCGCAGCACACGTTGCACAACTTAAAGCCAGAGAATCAAACCTTTTCTATTTTATTTCACATGGACATTCGAGATACTTTTCAACTGACTATAAACAGTCGCATTTCTCATAAAATTCATCTGTGCGACGGTCAATAAATGATGATATCACGTATAACAATATTTCCGAGGCTGAAAACATATAAATGAAGTGGTAAAAACCTATATCCCGCCTATATCCCCCCCCCCCCCCCCCCCTATGTCTCGATGTACAGATTGTTATATAGAGATAAATGTCCATTTTGTCTATGAATATCGCGATTCACCTACAACTGTATGTATCTCGTGACAGGCGAAGAATTACATAGTTATGTACATTGGCAGACAGTAAGAGAGACACCGGTCAGCAATTGACAAAAAGTTTATATACTGTGGCAGAGACTCGAGGCTGCCACAGCGATCGTCAACATGATAAGAATAGAAGGAGATCCGTTTTTTCGTTGGTCATAAGCGCAGCACGATTAGTCGTAAAGTTCGTGAAACATCGAGAAAAAACGCTATTGCTTCATCAATCTGGGAAAAAAAAAATCGTATCGGATGAAATTTTTAAAGCCAATAGAAAGAAATCCTTTCTGACTTGACCACGTAAATTTTAATACAATCAGATTTTGTTTCGGTTTATAAAAATATTTTTTATTCAATCGACATGATTTTTGTTTTTATCTTTTATTTATTTATTTATTTATTATCGACTGCTGCGATTACTGTTCCGGGGGGGGGGGGGAGGTTATGGATAATGCGGAGAGAAATGAACGAGAATGGGCAGTAGAAAGTAGAAACGGTGAGGGATATATCAGACTCGAGGTTCGAGGTGTATCGTTCGCGAGACTTACGTACCCGACGCAAATACTTGTATATATATATATATATATATACATTTGTATGTATTTCGAAGAATTTTATGGTGTACTACTATAAAACCATGCGGGCAAGAGCGGTGTGCGATACTGGGAGGGAAGCTTTCGACCTCCTGGTACGTAACGCAAAATTTACAGCGGCCATTATAAGCCGATATTCTTTGTCTTGTCGTTGAGAGTACAACGATGAGAGAGAGAGGGAGAGAGAGAGAGACTCCAGTATCAGGATCGAAAATGTTTGCTTCTCGGTTATATTCTCTCTGTTGGGTTTCAACTCTCGCCCTGTGTGTCTCTGGCGAATGTGCTCACCGCGCGTCCAACCGTCGTAGTTTTATTCCCCTTCTCGTATATATATATATATAGAGAGAGAGAGAGAAGACTGCACGCCGTTCACCTCTCTTACCCCGAGGTCGGCTACGTACCCTTTTACAAACGACTTGTGCCTCCCTCTCTTGTCCTCTATATCGATGACTTTTCTTTTGCCTCGTTTTTTTTTTCATTTTTATCGCTACTTCATATATTTTATCAATCACGAAGGAAACGTAAAATTTCTACAATTTCTGGAAATTTCAATATGTCGACTTGTTAAATCGATAGAATATTTATGGGCCGGGAAAAAAATTATAAAAATTATACGATAAAAATTAATTTTAATCTTTGAATGAAATAAAATCTATTTACAGAGCATCAAATGCAAATGAATCTTAATTCAGAATGAAAATTCATTGTTTTCATCCGGTTAATTTACCAGCAGCGACCAGCCAATTATTTTAGCTCGCTCGTCATATATTTTATCATCGCTGATTTACTTTATTAGATTTATTATTTGAAAGGTCAAATTCTTCTTATATCGGGGTCATGTAATTCAGCTGATAACAGTCCAGTTTCTAATGTCAATATTTAATTTTTTTACCAAGCATTTTTCTCCGAAGACGAGTCAAATTCCTCTCGTACATAAGCACATAATTATTGAACGAATGTATATGCGATAGCGCAAAACTCATGGCAAAGTGAGGTGAGCGAATATATATAGTATAAATTCTATTCTATATATATATCTATATACATATATAGCACACGTTATGCGTGTAGCATTATATACTCGCGTTCCAATTACTCTCGCGGGAGGAGTTTTAGTACCGTTGAGCTTGCGACCGTGTCTTCGATTACTATATACACACGATCCACACTTTGACAGGGCCGCGCGTAACACAGGCCATGCGTGTGTGCGCATCGGAGTTGCATCGAGCTGAGAGAAACGGCCGACCCATTCATGAGCTGGCCCGAGTGAAAATCGCTGCAGTAATAGTCGAGCATCTCAACTATACAGTCGACTCTCTGTAAGATCGCGACCTCGGCACTCTGACCGCGCGATATTAGGGAAAACCGCGATATTACAGAATGCTCGCGAGCGTTACCAAGCGCATGAGAGAGCTTTTCCTCCCTATGCGAGATTTTAGAGAGAAAATTGAGGGAAAATGTGATCTGTGATCTTACGGAGAGTCGACTGTATAAAAAAAAAATATATATATATATATATATATATGTTTATATGTTTATATGTTTATATGTTTATATGTTTATATGTTTATATGTTTATATGTATATATGTTTATATGTTTATATGTATATATGTATATATATGTATATATATTCTCAATTCATTCTCAAGCCACCTGTTGGATGTCCAGCACAGACACACAAAAAGTTACCAGAATTCGTACATTATAAATTTATTTCCATAAGTTACATTTTATCCCCTCACCTCAATTTTGTCACGTATCGAGTGCGACTCAGGCCCCAATTCTGGGTCTCAACTTGACACGCAAAGTCTGAACTCAAGTTTGAAAAAATAATCGAATCAACTTCAGATCGAGCATTACGAGGCGCATGAGAGAGCTTTTCCTCCCTGTGCGAGATTTTAGAGAGAGAATTAAGGGAAAATGTGATCTGTGATTTTCCGGAGAGTCGACTGTATAAAAAAAAAATATATATATATACATCATCGTTCTCTCCTCTCTCTTGATCTTTGCCGTATATTCTCAAGCCACCTGTTGGATGTCCAGCACAGACACACAAAAAGTTAGCAGAATTTGTACATTATAAATTTATTTCCATAAATTACATTTTATCCACTCACCTCAATTTTGTCACGTATCGAGTGCGACTCAGGCCCCAATTCTGGGTCTCAACTTGATACGCAAAGTCTGTACTCAAGTTTGAAAAAATAATCGAATCAACTTCAGATCGAACTTACGTTCTAAATTTCGAGTCTCAGCTAACTGCGATTTACGAATCGATATCGAGTCGCACTCAGTATAGTAGAAATAGCAGAGGAGACAGAGAACTGTCTCCTCTGCTATTTCTACTATAAGTTTCAGTTGGCTTAGGAAATTTTTTACATGTGTGCGTGTGAGATGCAAATGTGCGTGTGAGACTCAACGTGCGTGTCAAACGCACACTTGTATATATGTGATGTATATACGTGAGATATAATATAGCGTATCGCGCGAATGTGGAGGAAACGCATACAGCCATAGCCGCAGCAACGGAGTTTCTTCGGCTTCGGTACACGCGTAACGGCCTTTACCGTTAACCCACTCGACGATCTACCACCGCTGCTGCAGCTACTTGCAGCTATATATATATATATTTATATATAATGTAGAGAACAAGTATATATATATATATATATATATATATATATACACCAATGTGAAGCCTCCTCTCGCCTACATACACCCCAGACCACCGAGCTTATACGTATATACTTAAATAGCGTACAGCATAAGTACGTGACGGACGAGTTTTTATGTGGAAGTCACGTCGTCAGCGCGAATTACGCCTCTGTATCGGGGAGCCTATAAATTTCTCACTGCCCCCTGTACTGGAATAGAGAGCACCATCTTGATTGATTGCCCATATTATCCCCTATCGATGACCATGCACCAGAATCATTCCACAACCCATAGAGCATATACTCCTTTGATCCAAATTGCATTTATCCGTTTACTCGTTCATGATAATCCGGCTGAGTTTAAGTTCACATATAAAGATTTTGTTTCCTCGTTGTTACATGTGTAGGTTTTTTCCATTTTATTAGCCAGAAACAATTTGATGTTTTTTCTCATCACGTTGCCATTGACTGTGAGCATATAATTTTTGTGTTTTTGATGATTTCCGGAATCTGTTAATATTTTTATTCGTCACTAAATGTCACGTGACCTTCCACAAAATAGTTTGACAAAAATATAAAAAATTGAAAAAATTGAATAAATGTAAAAAGTTTCAGGAGCGAGGAACGACAGAGAGACATATTAGAGAAGGGAAGAAGATTCTCTCGAGTCGAGTGTCATTTGAATAGCGAATAGGCCAAAGAAGGAAAATTTCGTGATTTACGATATTCACGAGGGTGTGCTCGACTATGTCGTCTGACCACGTTGACCCTTACTCCTTATTCTCTGCTTATCTACACTCCATTTCCATTTCCATTTTACTAGCCAGAAACAGTTTGATGTTTTTTCTCATCACGTTGCCATTGACTGTGAGCATATAATTTTTGCGTATTTGATGATTTCAGTAATTTGTTAATATTTTTATTCGTCACTAAATGTCACGTGACCTTCCACAAAATAGTTTGAAAAAAATATAAAACGTTGAAAAAATTGCATTGAGAAAATAGATAAAGTTCTAATCGAGGAACTTCTTGGCGATTTCATCTCAGTGATAGAAGAATAAATGTAAAAAGTTTCAGGAGCGCGAGGAACGACAAAGAGACATATTAGAGAAGGGAAGAAGATTCTCTCGAGTCGAGTTTCATTTGAATAGCGAATAGGCCAAAGAAGGAAAATTTCGTGATTTACGATATTCACGAGGGTGTGCTCGACTATGTTGTCTGACCACGTTGACCCTTACTCCTTACTCTCTACTTATCTACACTCCATTTTATATACAAACGTATATATACCAAGATGAATCTTTTCATACATTAGTTTTCAACGCTAAATTTTATAAACGCGACGTGACATTTAAAAAAAAAAATTCATTTGGTCAATGGGGTTGTTTTGGTTTGGCATATAAATTGGAATGCTCGTACCGAGGGATCGACGCTATTGAGATTTTTCTTCGTATGAAAAAAAAGAGCGAGAATCAATCGGAGGAAAGAGCAGGGAAAAAGAGAGATGAGAGGATTGTCGCGTACCTGCTGGTTGAGAGCAACGAGAGCGCATATAAACGAAGACAAGAGTTCAATGTGCATATTTATCTGTTGGTCGTATGCATATATATACTTATGCATCCACCCCCTTGCCATATATACATACATAGATATACATATACATACTTATATATGTATATATATATATATATATATATATATATATATATATATATATGTAGATAAATATGTAGGTGGTACATATAAAGATAGTTGCAAGTGGTATTTGTGTTCCAAGAAGCGAGAGAGGCCATTACTGCTGTGCCATGGCCACATACTGATATCTCAATACAAACCCCCTTAGTCTGAATCCATTATAATATTCCGAGTGGCTACCGTGTGTACTGGAGGCGCGGGCGATAGAGAAAGAAAGAGAGAGAGAGAGGGAGAGAGAGAGAGAGCAAAAGCACACATGAGTATCTTCAGCCTTCTCTTTATGCCTTTTCTCTTTTGTTTATTCTTATTTTTTGTGCTGCTCTCTCACTTTGTACGTTTCTCTTCGCCGAATAGCGAATGCCATTCCATGTGTGAGGCCACAGAGGGTAACTTGCGCGCCGGTAAAAGAACGTCGATGTAATGCCATATGCGAGAGAAGGAACACGATCATTCCGGCGAGAGCGCGAAACAAAAGGGATAAAGCGCGGGTGCAAAGGCAATCTTTGCATTGTTGGAAAAGTAAGTTATACTGCTACAATGATATCTCAAAAGAGTTTAGATCGCGAAGATAATCATTAAAAAATCAGACAAAAATTGGACACGATGAAAATGACATCACAGAATTTTTTTTTCCTCAAGTGGAATTGAGAAACGAATATAAATTTTTTGCCATTTCAATGTTCGATCGATGCAAGAATTTTTTTTAAAATTGATTATTGAAACTCGTGTGGGATAAAGTCTTGTATTTTTTTTTTTCTAGGGTTAAGTCGTTTCTTTTTTCGTTAATTTTCGTTAATCATTAAAAAATCAGACGAAAATTGGACACGATGAAAATGACATCACAGAATTTTTTTTGCTCAAGTGGAATTGAAAAACGAATATCATTTTTTTGCCATTTCAATGTTCGATCGATGCAAGAATTTTTTTTTAAATTGATTATTGAAACTCGTGTGGGATAAAGTCTTGTATTTTTTTTTTTCTAGGGTTAAGTCGTTTCTTTTTTCGTTAATTTTCGTTAAACATTAAAAAATCAGACGAAAATTGGACACGATGAAAATGACATCACAGAATTTTTTTTTCCTCAAGTGGAATTGAGAAACGAATATCAATTTTTTGCCATTTCAATGTTCGATCGATGCAAGAATTTTTTTTTAAATTGATTATTGAAACTCGTGTGGGATAAAGTCTTGTATTTTTTTTTTTCTAGGGTTAAGTCGTTTCTTTTTTCGTTAATTTTCGTTAATCATTAAAAAATCAGACGAAAATTGGACACGATGAAAATGACATCACAGAATTTTTTTTGCTCAAGTGGAATTGAAAAACGAATATCATTTTTTTGCCATTTCAATGTTCGATCGATGCAAGAATTTTTTTTTAAATTGATTATTGAAACTCGTGTGGGATAAAGTCTTGTATTTTTTTTTTTCTAGGGTTAAGTCGTTTCTTTTTTCGTTAATTTTCGTTAAACATTAAAAAATCAGACGAAAATTGGACACGATGAAAATGACATCACAGAATTTTTTTTTCCTCAAGTGGAATTGAGAAACGAATATCAATTTTTTGCCATTTCAATGTTCGATCGATGCAAGAATTTTTTTTTAAATTGATTATTGAAACTCGTGTGGGATAAAGTCTTGTATTTTTTTTTTTCTAGGGTTAAGTCGTTTCTTTTTTCGTTAATTTTCGTTAATCATTAAAAAATCAGACGAAAATTGGACACGATGAAAATGACATCACAGAATTTTTTTTGCTCAAGTGGAATTGAAAAACGAATATCATTTTTTTGCCATTTCAATGTTCGATCGATGCAAGAATTTTTTTTTAAATTGATTATTGAAACTCGTGTGGGATAAAGTCTTGTATTTTTTTTTTTCTAGGGTTAAGTCGTTTCTTTTTTCGTTAATTTTCGTTAAACATTAAAAAATCAGACGAAAATTGGACACGATGAAAATGACATCACAGAATTTTTTTTCCTGAAGTGGAATTGAAAAACGAATATCATTTTTTTGCCATTTCAATGTTCGATCGATGCAAGAATTTTTTTTTAAATTGATTATTGAAACTCGTGTGGGATAAAGTCTTGTATTTTTTTTTTTTTTTCTCTAGGGTCAAGTCTTTTTTCGTTAATTCTTACGGGAATTTTATAATCTGCGCTCAATCCTCGATATTCGCGTATGCCAACTGCGCTTCGCCACAGCTCGAGGATATCGCACGTGCTTTCATGTATACGACACAACTCTACCGCTGAATTATACATAAGTTACTTTAAAATATGCCACGGGCGTTACGTTACGGCGAAAATAAAATGATACGAGTCGATCGCATACACAAAAGGGTTAGCCGGAGAATCTCCTCATGTATCTAATAAAAATCGAAAAAAAAACAAACATACCTCGAGCATTATGTCGACTGTACGATATTTGGATCGATCGTGTTGACTACAAAATTCACTGCGAAAAAAATCATCTGCAATAAAAAATGATAGACTGGAAATTATGTTGTGAAAATCAATAAATTTTTTATAATTAATCAATTAAGTATTTTGTTCTTTATATTACAATATATATCTTTATATTCTTTATATACACGAGGGCCTTTTCATTTGCCCAAAAATATACTCCTCCTGCATTATACGGACTTTAGGAATTTTTCTTCTAATAATCGAGGAGAACTTTCTAAATTGAATATCTCATCATATGTTTATTATGCTATATAAATTCCACAGGGGATTTTCATATTTGAAATTTCTCGCCCAAAAATATTTTTCTCCTCTATTACATTGACTGTAGGAATTTTGAATTATCGGCCACAAAATTTGCTGAAAATATATAATCGGCAACTATGGAAGATGGTAGACTGGAATTTCGTTTTTTTTTTTCTTTTTTTTTTCCGTAATTGAGAAGAACTTTTTAAAATCGAATCTGTCATATTATTTTACATAGACATTCCACACAGACTTTTCATATTCGAAATTTATCGTTTATCGAGAAACCCGACAAGTTTAACGATGTAATAATATTCTATCGGGACGAAATAGAAGTTGGAGCTTTTTGGAGTAGAATAAATGGGGTAAAACTGTAAATGCTCGAGCACCAAGAATTTTATAAAAAAATTATGTACGGGCATGGCAAGATACGAAAGGTTCTGGCCATTTTTATTTTTAAACTTTTTAAAATCGAATCTGTCATATATTTTACATAGACATTCCACACAGACTTTTCATATTCGAAATTTATCGTTTATCGAGAAACCCGACAAGTTTAACGATGTAATAATATTCTATGGGGACGAAATAGAAGTTGGAGCTTTTTGGAGTAGAATAAATGGGGTAAAACTGTAAATGCTCGAGCACCAAGAATTTTAGAAAAAAATTATGTACGGGCATGGCAAGATACGAAAGGTTCTGGCCATTTTTATTTTTAAACTTTTTAAAATCGAATCTGTCATATATTTTACATAGACATTCCACACAGACTTTTCATATTCGAAATTTATCGTTTATCGAGAAACCCGACAAGTTTAACGATGTAATAATATTCTATCGGGACGAAATAGAAGTTGGAGCTTTTTGGAGTAGAATAAATGGGATAAAACTGTAAATGCTCGAGCACCAAGAATTTTAGAAAAAAATTATGTACGGGCATGGCAAGATACGAAAGGTTCTGGCCATTTTTATTTTCTTTTCCGCGGCGCCATTTTTTTTTTTTTTTCGTCTTTTTCCTTTTACCGAAGTAGAGTCAGCGAGTGCGAGAGATATATGTATAAATGTATATAGCAATATTATCGAGATATAGAGAGTCCGTTGAAGAAGAAGCATGTAGGCTCGCGCGCTCATCGCGAAAACATGTTGCACGTGCCGTTCTCGGATCGCTCGGAGCCCCGCGGTGTGTACACGACCTAATGGCGTCCACTTTACCGCTTTCCGTATGTCTCGGCTATCCAGCCAACTCGATTTATTGGGCATCCTGGGCATTGCAACCGGCATACGTTTATCCATAGACGCGTGTATCTGCTCAACTACATTTACTCGTATACTCAATATGATTGACGATAAAGTTATATATATATATATATATATATATAATAAATCTTTATATATATATATATATATAAAGATTTATTATATTTGCTCTATAGACACGATTCTATGCGCGAAAATGTCGAAAAATATTGCAAACGCGTGAGATAATTCAATGTGGTACTTTTTGCACAAAAGTATTTCGCTCTTTATGTGTAACTCTGGTGACAATAATTTTTTTTTGTTTTTCGAACAAATTAAAAAAAAAAAAATTGGAGGACCCTTTTAATTAATTATTGTATTTTTATATTTTTTTCAACACAAGAGCAGACTTTAAATATTGTCTGTGATCCCAGCAAGAAATCTACGGAGATCCAAGTCTCATTTGCATAATTTCACGATAATCAATTGAGTATCGGTTCGACGTTCATTAGTGTCAAACGCGTGTATCAGCTCGAGAAGTAAACAATTTTTTTTCGCCTTCCCGATATACGAATATTTTTCTCTTCGATCATTCATTAATATATTTAATACGTTCAGGAGCATTCGGTTTTCGGTACGAATTAACGTTTCGATTCTTGACAAAACGTATAAATAACGATTTTGCAATCGTGTTTTGTGAACAAAAAAAAAAAATTCTTTTGAGCTGGTGTTATATGATAAATGAGATAATGATAGAATTTTTTAAGGTAGCAGCTACATTAACGAAAACAAAGATTTTTCTTTGGCATGAAAGTCTCTTATTCCATATCTATATTATACGATATATTACCATATATTACCTTACATTACCATACATTACCTGATATTACCTTACACATTGTCCATTATACCATCATTATTTTATTACACTTAGGAGCAATTTTTGACGATATCTCACCGCATATTTACCAAAACTTAATTTATTTACGAGAGACCATCCAGCAGATGTGACGTTGGTGATCGCTGACCAGACACTTATCTCTTCCTTAATTACGTGTATGTCGGATTAATAGCTCGGCGTCATCGTGCATATTTCTGGAGCCTAGAAAACAGACTGATCGCGGTGATACGATATATATATATTTTTTTAATGGAGCGATTAAATTTTTTTCCGGAACTCTCACTTGCCTTAATTAGATCGTAGTAGCTACCATGATAAATTTTCATCTTTCATTTCTTTTACAAAACTTTTTATATGCTATATCGCATAGTTACTTACACATTGTGGATCCTTCGTGTTGTTTCATTAATTCTTTTTTTTTCCTTCCTCTTTTTCGTCTTCTTCTTCTTCTTCTTCATTCGCTATCCTCGTCCCTCGACTCGTTCACCGGTTTCTCTTTCTCGCAGTCATCGAGTAGGTAACTGGAGTCACGAATAACTCTTTTTTTATCTCCATCCTCGTTGTCCTCGTCAACACATCACTTCTCGCATTCTCTCTCTCTCTCTCTCTCTCTCATACACACTTTATCTCTTTTCCTTTGGAATTCTTCTCCCCCTCCATCTCTCTCGCTCACCGACTCTCCTGGAGAATGGGCTCTGTTGCTCCGTGGTCTCAAGGCCGCAGCAGCTCGACGGGTTTTCCAAATCGCGGTCCTATGGGCAACTTCCTACCTGCGTCCTCGTCTCGTCGTCTCGTCTCGATGGGAGAATAACGAGGACAGACTCACGCACGAGAGATCGTCGTGGCGAGTGCGAGACAAACGTGAGAGAAAGAGAAAGACAAAACCGCGGTCAAACGGGAAAGAAAAAAGAATGAGACGATGAGTGAGTGAGAGAGAGAGAGAGAGAGAGGGAGAGAGAGAGAGAGAGAGAGAGAGAGAGAGAGAGAGAGAGAGAGAGAGAGAGAAGTCGTCGTAAAAAAAATATATTGTAGATTGTGTGTGCAGTATATCTGCCATATCTCTCGAGACTGGCATTTATCGCTTCTTAAGAGAATCAAGAGAGCGATCGACTTGCCAACATGAGGATGAGGAGGGAGAAGAATAATCAAAGAGAAAAAAAAAAATAATCACGAAATGATGAGAGATGCCTGCAGCTACCGATTGACGTAACGTCCAAGTTATCCACTAGCAATTTAACGTTCAACTGTATACTTTATATATCAAAATATATATATACATATATATATATATATATATATATATACTTTTAATCCCTTCCTTCGATTGTTATAATGGAAATTATTGCACGATTAGTGCGTATGACGTTTACTTATCGCTCTGACATTGACGTATCGCTGATGCCGATCATCGATCGTTCATGGCCATACTTTTCTGTGCCAACGAATGCGAGTGAAATATATTTAAAATTGGACCGGTGAGGTCGATCGACAAATGCTCTCGAAGTAATAATATTCAGGCCTATATTTTTTTATAATTTTTTTTTTCCTCCGAAGGAGGAACCAGATACAATTTGGGCATTGCTCGAGATCGAACGTCATTCAACTATCCGACACATTGATGAAAGTGTATAACGATCTGGCGCTTAATTTATTGACTTGGGCTCTCGTGTATATATTGTATTTGTACGTAGCATGAACGCGGAAGTCTCCATCATTTAAACGAGTAACAAATTGATATCGATAGTTATCAATCTCGTGCGTTAATCCTTTCGTGCCTGCAGCGACCCAAGTAGAGAGCAACGCGGATATCAATCAATAATAATAAAAAAAGTACACTTTATAACTAGAATAATCGAGTAGATCGTTATATATATATATATATATATATATATTATGTTGCATGTCTTAAGTATTGCTTGCAGGATCATGAATCGATTAGATCGATTCGTCTGGCTGTTGATCGGCTTCTCCTCCCTACCCATATCAATATACACTTTTGTCTATGTGTCTATATTTTTTTTTACAAATTATTTTGCACTATTATACGACCTTGCAGATAATTGGAATGTCGCGCTTAGTCTCGACGTGTGTCCGACGCGCGTGATGAGGATATTTAAAATTTTACTTTCATCCCCATTGCACGATTTATGACTGTTCGACGTTGATTCGAATGGCGAATTTTGAGGTTCCAAGAAATTTACGAGGGCTCTGACTATAAAATATATTTAACTACAGTGAGGCAGAAGGTACGAGAACAGTTGTGGGCTTTAAAGTTTTGAGAGATGTAAGAAAAAGAGAGAGAGGCGGAGAGAGAGAGAGAGAGAGAGAGAGAGAGAGAGAGAGAGAGAGAGAGAGAGAGAGAGAGAGAGAGAGAGAGAGAGAGAGACAGAGACAGAGACAGAGACAGAGACAGAGAGATAAAGAGAGTGAGAGAGAGAGAGAGAGAGAGAAAGAGAGAGAGAGAGAAAACGAACTCAGAGAGTCTGGCCTTAACTTGACGTGGTTGATGCACCGAGGGTCATTACCGTGCAGCGTTATGCCCTCCCATTATGCAGTATTATGTTACTATTTACGCTATAGCAACTGCCCAGTTATTTGTCTTGCTCGTCTTCCACTTTGTCAGTGCGCCGGACTACGTCTTGGCCATTTCCACTTATTCTCGTTCTAGATCCGTATATTTACCTTTTCCTTTTCTTTATTTTTTCAACGACTTTTCTCTTCGCTCAATATCATATCATCTTCTATTCGAGTACTCGATTTCACTCTCAATGTGTATATAACAATTTTCTTCGTGATACAAATGACAGAATCACAAAATACACATTTCCATTGATTTAATTTTATGTCGAATATTCTCAGGCACTTTATTTTTTTTTACGAAAAAAAAAAAATAAATATTCCGTCATGCGTCAAAGTCTGCATAATCAGGAGGAAAAATAAAATGTTGTTATTGTTTTATAATTTATAACGGCGTTAAATCGAACTCGCCATGTGTGGCCGGTATTCAAATTTGCCACGTGTCGCGGCGATGAACGCACGGGGCACCGACCAGTATAGAAGTAGAAACAATCGGGCAGTGGTCAGACCGGGGATCATTTGACTCCCACGTCGCGAAGCAAACAGCGGCTTATATTCACGCCATTAAAAAAATAAAAAAAAAAAAAAAAAACAGAACATTCTTTTGGATTAATCGTTCCGGTTCTATTCGCGATTAAAATGAACATAACGAGTATTTTTCGGATTATTACCGAGTATAATTATGTTACATTACAGCCAATGTCCACTAACGATCTAATTCAATTTGCATAAATTGAAGCTTCGCGATCAAGCAGAGCGTTCTTGATATCTCCTAATTTTTTTTTTCAATCTTCCCTATTGAACGCGAGTATGAACGATTCCACAACTAAACTGGATGATTGTAATTTTTTTTTAAATTATGTTTATAATTTTGAACGATGACGCTCTCATGTACAAAATGGAAATCGAAACTCGTTAAGATGAACTCAAGTTCTATATTAAGAACAACTTTAAATTTAGGTCTGCTCTTTAAGTGGATCCAAAATTAATATTTAAATTCAAAATTAAGATTGAACTTGAGCTCGTACTAAAAACTTTCGATCAGCGCCTCAAAAGCCAACAAATACTTTCTCTCTATTGCACGCTAACGCTCTCACGTACGAATCAAAACTCGTTAGGATGAGCTTAAGTTCGAACGACTTTAAATTTAGGTCTGCGCTTAAGTGGATCCAAAATTAATATTTAAATTCAAAATTAAGATTGAACTTGAGCTCGTACTAAAGACTCTCAATCAGCGCATCAAAAGCCAACAAATTGATACTTTCTCTCTATTGCGCGTTAACGCTCTCACGTACGAATCAAAACTCGTTAGGATGAGCTTAAGTTCGAACGACTTTAAATTTAGGTCTGCACTTAAGTGGATCCAAAATTAATATTTAAATTCAAAATTAAGATTGAACTTGAGCTCGTACTAAAGACTCTCAATCAGCGCATCAAAAGCCAACAAATTGATACTTTCTCTCTATTGCGCGTTAACGCTCTCACGTACGAATCAAAACTCGTTAGGATGAGCTTAAGTTCGAACGACTTTAAATTTAGGTCTGCACTTAAGTCGATCCAAAATTAATATTTAAATTCAAAATTAAGATTGAACTTGAGCTCGTACTAAAGACTCTCGATCAGCGCCTCAAAAGCCAACAAATACTTTCTCTCTATTGCGCGTTAACGCTCTCACGTACGAATCAAAACTCGTCAGGATGAGCTTAAGTTCGAACGACTTTAAATTTAGGTCTTCACTTAAGTCGATCCAAAATTAATATTTAAATTCAAAATTAAGATTGAACTTGAGCTCGTACTAAAAACTTTCGATCAGCGCATCAAAAGCCAACAAATACTTTCTCTCTATTGCGCGTTAACGCTCTCACGTACGAATCAAAGCTCGTTAGGATGAGCTTAATTTCGAACGACTTTAAATTTAGGTCTGCACTTAAGTGGATCCAAAATTAATATTTAAATTCAAAATTAAGATTGAACTTGAGCTCGTACTAAAGACTCTCAATCAGCGCCTCAAAAGCCAACAAATACTTTCTCTCTATTGCGCGTTAACGCTCTCACGTACGAATCAAAACTCGTTAGGATGAGCTTAAGTTCGAACGACTCTAAATTTAGGTCTGCACTTAAGTGGATCCAAAATTAATATTTAAATTCAAAATTAAGATTGTACTTGAGCTCGTACTAAAAACTTTCGATCAGCGCCTCAAAAGCCAACAAATTGATACTTTCTCTCTATTGCGCGCGTACGTAATCGAAATAAAATGAAGCTCGATCGCCTACACACGCATACATGTAGCGTGCGGTCGCAGAAAGCCATGTATACGCAGAAAATAAGCGCGTTTACTGAGCATCGGCGGCTATAATACCCTCAGGGGACAAAATAAGCCACTTTACGATTCTCGTTTCTTATTATAGAGTCTCGATAACTGCGACGACATGGCGAGATGGCCCCGTTGACTCTACCTCAGATAAATACTCGGATACCCATTTAGTCCTCTTGCCCACAGTATTCAATATTGCACGGCAGCAAAAGCATCGACCGACAGATTATTTATAATGTTATAATATACGTAAAAAAAAAAAAAAAACTTTGATCATATTTCGTGACGACAAACGAGAAGATTCCTGAATTACAAAAGTCTGTAAATATATTCTTCACGTCTGCATCTGCTTAGGTAATATTGGTATATATATATATTTTTTTTTGTTTGCAATTTTATAAGCATTTTATTACGATAATGAAGATGGTACTCGTGCCTATATGTTTTTCTCTGACTTGAAACTCGTGGCCCATCTTTTATATACTGTAGCTCTGTTACGTTTTCTCTCTCTCTCTCTCTCTCCTTTATTTTTCATGGTCTCATATCGCAGTTAACATTGCATCGCGTGTAAATTTTCGTGTCTACCGAAAGTGCCTCGATAAAATAAAATAATGTACGATTGTCGTTGCTCAATATATATTAGGATAAGATTGTATACAAAAACGAGCCTCCCAAATGTATGCGGCCGATATGCATATCGATTTCGCAGGTACATGAGCATTATTATATTGCATTAAGAGCCCCGTGTACGGAGACAAAAAGTAGTGAGGGAGAAATAAGATGGGAAACGAGATGTGAAACGAATAAAAATTGAACAAGCGAAACGCCTTCGCGATCTTGAGCTTGCGAGCAGCGAAAGGAAA
>OY769903.1:28182214-28194141 GCA_963669185.1 Dyspetes luteomarginatus | reverse complement strand
GAGAGACAGACAGAGAGAGACAGAGAGAGACAGAGAGAGACAGAGAGAGAGAGACAGAGAGAGACAGAGAGAGAGAGAGGGAGAGAGAGAGAGAGAGAGACAGAGAGAGACAGAGAGAGAGGGAGAGAGAGAGAGAGAGAGAGAGGGTATCGCAATAATCAAGATTTGCGATAGCAAACAAGAAAGGGGGTTCGTAGTTATGTTGCTAAGGTTTTCACCGACGAGAACACGCCTCCTAGGTGAGCGAGTGATAAAAGTTGGAGAGGTCAAGCGACCGAGTCGTTAATGATACGGAATAAAGAGCGAGGCGCGAGACAGAACTTTCTGAGCTAACGGATGGAGAAAGAGGAGGGGAAGAAACGGTCCAGAAGAGCGAGAGGTACAAAATACACTGTACAATGATAGCAAAGAGATCCCGAGAACTCGTAGCGTATTGGCCCTGAAATGGCGATATAAATCCGAAGGTTAACCGGCTACGCTCGAATTACTAAAAGCCTCGATAAAATTGTAAACGCTTAAAGGGATTAGCCTTAGAAATGTACGTGTCGTAATTTTTTTTTTTCTTTATTTCACGTATTGAAGATTGGCAAGATTGGCTTACGAGTAAATTGCAAAAAATTGTCTCTGTCTCTTAATAATCATTAAATTTTTATCAATTGCAATCGATCAATGAACAAAAAATAAATAAATAATCAATTTCTAATTTGAGAATTTTTGAAAAATTAAGGTTTAGAATTTTTAGTTAGAAAATTATAAGATTTGGGAAAATTTTAACTTTGCACCCTCGAGATGCTTCGTGCGTTTATATTGGCCGCTTTTAGCGACGTGCTAGTGTAACGTATAATAGCACGGATGGCGGTGGCAACGAGTATTGTCCTGACTCGAAACAAAGTACCCCCGCAAACTAGTCGATACATTGCTGTATACATATATATATATATATATATATATATCCTCTCTCCTCTCCTTTCATCTCTCTCTCTCTCTCTCTCTCTCTCTCTCTCTCTCTCTCTCTCTCTCTCTCTCTCTCCCTCTCCCTCTCTCTCTATATATATATACATATATATATATATAAGAAGAATCGCGCGTGCTCGCCTGTTTGACCAAGGACAACAACATTCTCCGTGAAACTAATTGCCAGGTAAATATATAGTACTCGTAGGTGTACACGCACACATTTATCTGTACACAGAAGTGGGAATTTATTGTTACCTCGTGAGACAAGGAGTCGATGCGGGCGAGGAGCCAGAGAGTGAACAAGAGAGAGAGGAAGATTGAAGCAGGAAAAAAATGAAAGTGTCCGTATGGCGTTATAAGTAACAAAATTGTTTTTGTCAAACATGTAAAAAAAAAAAAAAAAACATCGTAGCGAGTCGTTCATAATTTCTATGTTTCCATTACGGGACAATATTTTTCTCTTGTGATATAAAAAAATATCATTGAATGCCTGATATTTTCACCAAACTTCGCTACCTAACGATCGCATATGATGACGTCGTGGGGGAAACATGAAAATATTAGAGACCAATTTTTATTTAATCGCCGAGAGAGCGTCAATGAAAAATTGCCATTTGCATTCATCAAAATTTTTTATAATTTTTTTTGTTTCGTCGTATGAATATTTTTTCTCGTGCAATGTAATAGAAATTTAAAATAAAATCAAGAATTATAGTTTTCAATCTGAGAGGAATAATTTCCATGCCCAATTTCTCTCGATGATTCGTCATATATCCCACCAAACCCAACGATAAATGTCATCAGTCTGGTATTAGATTCTCTGCCATAGAATTGCCACATAGCAGTGAGTTCCTGCAGTGAGTCAGTGACAGCTTTCACCGTGAGCATATCCCAATATAACTTGAAGCTCATTTTTATTCGATCGTGAGCGATTATATATATATATGTGTGTGTGTGTGTGTGTAGATATATATATAGCAAGTATAGCATTATTGAAACGGAAAGAGCATCCGAGAGCGTCAATGTTTTCGCGAAAGGGGAAGAAAAATTGCCACTCTTTCGATCTTCGACGTGCCAATGTGAACATAAATTCAAATTAGCGTTGGCAACATAACGCGAATGCGTGCACACGAATCGATCGGATCATTCGCACGGTGAGACTGCCGACAATCCAGCGCAAAAGATATGCTGGCAATCGTAACTTGAACTATCGCGAAAGATCGTGCACTTGAGAGTGTAACGTATCACGAGGATACAATTGAAAAAGTATTAACGTCCGATCAGTTAGATGATCGGTGAGGGCCCGATAGTTAAAATTAGTTAAATAGCTATATTGATTATAATTATCGAATCTCAAAGCTGATGATATATTTTATCAGCGAGTCTTTTAAACTTAAAATGTGCTATAACTCATAAATTACCGGACACAAAATGCTTTGCGATATTACCCGCTCTCGGCAAGATAGGAAACTTGTTATCAGCTGCCGGTAAGAGTCCGAATGATGATACAACAGATCATAACTGGCTGTTGGTAATGTAGCGAATACCATCAGCTGGTATGAGATGGGCAGTTTTCCATGAATTTGAAAAGATCCCGCTACTAGTGAATTCCATGCAACGAGATCCGGATAAGTAGCGTGAGATGTAAAATTATGGAGAAGTCAATGCTAAAAAAGAGTCATGTCCCATTTGTATTTTATTAAATTTGAAATTTTCGGCTCAAAAAAATATTAAATCAAGGAAAACTGAATTTTATACCCATATCGCGCTTGGCTGAGCTCCATTGATAAAACAGCGTTCTCTTTTACCCTCACTTTGATGAGAAAATACAGAGATGAGGAGGAAAATGTTGAAACGGCGAAGCAACGTTGTCGCGTCGTCTACCAGACAAATATTAGGCAACAGCGCAAATGTTTCGTCTCGAAAAATCATGGTACAACTCTTGAATTTAGCAAATTATAAATCTGAACTGTCCACGAGAAGCAAATAATTGTTGTTGGTCACACTATAAATTGCGTAGTTTTATTAATTCAACCCTTAAGTCTTCATACACATTTTTTTCTCCCACATCGATCATTATCGAAACAAAAATGTTTCGAATTTTTAAATTATCGAGCAGAGACCCTGAGTTTAATGAATTTTATTCAACCAATTTTATCATGTTGAATTTAATTGAACAGTAAAATTATTTGCACTTGGATATGAAAAGTTTTTTCGTTACCTAGTTGAAAAAATGTTGATTGTAGTGATTAATAATGAACGTCCAAGATAAACAGGAGTTGAGTCACTCGCTGATGGATATAAGTGAGTCGGACTGAGCAGACCGTCGACGGGTTACTCACCGCGGGCGACGCTTCATCGATCGCCGGTTGTCGTTGAGGCGCCGCGACTACCCTTGCTGCGGAGCTTGCAGGAGTATTCCGTGTCGTGGAACGATAGGAATTGTGAGAGCGAGAAAGCGTCGCCAAGTGGTTGAAAAATGGACAGCCAAAGATAAAGAGTATAAAGTAAAACATTTTTTTGAATGTACTAAAAATTTCTAGAATTTTTTAAACTTTTGCCAAAACAGTTAGCGAGTTTTATTTATTTATTTAACGCAAAAAAAATATCAATATGAGGTGGATAAAAAAAAAAATATAATTTTAGTAAAAAAAACTATTTAATTAAAATCATATTTACTTTTCGTTGGAGTTGCGATTTTACTATATATAGTCAATTTCTTCCAAAGCGTTCAATATGTCAACCAAATAACAATATTATTCTGTTATTTTACGATTTTTTCAAATTAATCGATTCGATTGAACGAAATGACGTCGAAGCGTAGAAGAGAGATCAACATAAAAGTTTGTAGATGCTGAAAATAAAGAAGGTCCGATATAGCCTCTATACGGTTCTGAGTCACAAACATCATCTGTCTCGAGGCGTCTCGAGGCTCTTTTGACGCACTGAAAACCAAGTCTCTATATATATCTGTATAAACATATACAGAACAATCGATCGTTATATACCCTGATCCACCTGTAGAACTTGCTCGATAACCCCTGGATGACGTAACCAGAGGTATAACTTTCGATTGCACTCTGTACAACTCGCGTCATTGACTTTGCCTTCTCATTAAAAATTACTCTTTCGCTTATTACGATAAATCCTTCGATTTAATTCCAACATACTTTCTATTTGCAACGATTCACTTATAATTATACAAACCTGTCGCTGATCTATTTTTCACCCCTTTATAATCCCCATAAAGTTTAAACAGTAATGAGGTTTTGGTGAAAAAAAATATTAATCGATTGAAAATTTCTACACGAACTTCGTCACAAGAGCAATAATAAAAAGTGAAAACAAGTGAGAAGGAAGTTATTCTTTTGGGAGAATGGAAATATTATGTCTCCATTCTACCGGAATGGAAAATGGTTAAGCCTCCTATTTCGTTTATGTAGTTTCACCGACCACGAACGTGATCAGCTTACCAACCTCGCACAAATACAATCATTTCCGTTCTCATATTATAATACGAGAATGAAAACGATTGTGTTTCTGATTGATATTATGCCTGATAAGTGTAACAAAGTCGATATGACATTATCGATTTTTATATATATATATATATATATCAGTTTCTACGTCGTTTGTGCTTGGTAAAACGAAAATAAAATATCAACAGCTAAATGAGAGTCACGTGGCTCGCCACATTGTCCACGTTATATATGGGAAATCTGAAAAGATTTGTAGACAGTCGTGAGTTTAGGCGTAGTTTCATTTATTGCCAGCTAGTAGTTAGAGCAAATCTGTGGTCAGACCCCTCGATGAATCCCATCTGCGGAGCATCTCGATGCAAGTGGACACACTGACTTTTATCAAAAAACATCATTGCAATAAATCGAGACAGTTCGATGAGTTTTTCCTCCCAATGTTTTGGTCATCAGGTCTGACCACCCCAGAAATATTTTCTGCAGCCTCCGTAAAAAAGAAACACTTCAAATATATCAGATATAAATCGTGGAGTAAAATATATTAGATATATATCTAAAGATACATTCAAAATATATTCTCGATTTATATAAAGGGACGAAAAGTCTTATTACTTTTTTCATCTTCGTTATTGGACATAAAAAAAAATTTAACGAGACAACAATTGAAGCAAACAAAATATTTTATTGTTACATATTATATAGTACAGTACGTGTAGCCCGTGACACATTAAAACAGACCATTTAGTATATCCTAAATAAATAGCCCTCTTACTCCAATATAACCAACCTTGATATGACAATCGCAAATCTCGTTTTCTCCTCTCTCTAGCGCTTTCGCTTATTTTTTAATTTTTTTTCTTTTTGTTTAATTATTATTATTTTTTCTTCGTTTTCTTATCTTTTTTTCTTTTGGTTCAACATTTTCACAAGAAAATCGTAACGTGTCGTGCGATACCACGTGTAACAAGGGAATAATCCGGGATCGATCACGTCTGTGGGCTTCGTTAGAAAAAATATGTGATTTTTTTTTTTTTTTTTTTTTTAGGATCATTATCCTCATTTTTTGCTTTGTTTTGTTTGTTTGTTCTCCATCATAATTTTTCTCTCAAGCTTCCTCTCTCTCTCTCTCTCTCTCTCTTTCACACAAATTTCGCGAGACTGCGTATATCTCATAATTGATTGCCCAAATGGAAATATCTTTGAAATATTGAATTTCCCGCTGGAATGTCGTGAGTCTTGTGGGCTTTTGGTCGTGAGTACGATTAGTAATCACGTAATAACAGGCTGACAGAAATCGTTGATTATACATATATATATACATATATATACATATATATATATATATATGTATAGAAGTGAAAAAAAATAATAATAATCGGCGGTTAAGTAGAGGAAGGAGCCAGATAATCTGTGCAAATCGAACGGCAAGGATTCCGTGGGATTGGCATTCATCTTATCCTTCAAGAGACACACAAACTTCCGGCAAAATTTTCAGAATTCAGCGCTAGATCTTTTCGATAATGATATCGCAATAATCGATAAAAAAAAAAGGTGTATGTACGACCTCGTCGTACATTTTTCTCTCGCTCTCTCTTTCTCTCATCTCCCTGGAAAAATGGCACAACTTACACATAACATATTACACGTATGTATGCTACAAATACAGTCACAGGCCAACATTTCGTAGTACAACACAGCACAATCATTGTCGTATCATTTTTTTTTTTTAATGTCGTTATTGTTATAATTATTATTTTATTATTATTATTATTATTGATAGTATTATTAATGTTGTTGTTTTTTTTTTCATCATGTTTGATAGTGTTCACATTATATTCATTATTACGGTATTCAAGTTAAATAATATTATAGTCGTCGTAATAATAATATGTATAATATATATAATATTAAAATTGACCAGATATATATATATACTATTGACTAGGCACACTTAGTTCATAACAAGAAAAAAATTGTTTCCCTTCCCCTTTTAATATACGTCAAGTTACCGCCGTTATTCCTCAATTATGCGATTCAATTCAATGTTTTTATAACTACTTTTCGTGTTTTTCCATGTGTCTGAGTGTGTGTGTGTGTGTGTGTGTGTGTATTCTTTTTCGTGTTGTTGTTATTTTTTTTTTATCGTTGCAGTTAATAAATACATTATCAGTATCATGGATGTTTAGCGTATATTTACGTCATAATAAACGATTCATTAATAATAATTACCCTTAAACATTACGCTTTTTCCGTCGAGCGCTCTCTCTCTCTCTCTCTCTCTCTCTATTTTTCTCGAGCTTTTTCCAACACTTTTTTCTTTTGTTTTTCCTCCCAATTACACAATAATACCTAAATATTATCGGTTTCCTATTCGTAATTATGGAAAAATAGAAACTTTTGACAATAAAAACCAAACAAACGTGAGTCGACGATTGGGGCCTGTGGAATTTTTTCACGCTCATTAATTGTCACTGTCGTTCGGAGTGTCGTGTCGATAGACCGAAATGAACACGATTTTTTCCACAACGAGCACCCAAAAGCATGCTTATTATTTAATTCTTCGTCTCATCAAATTTTCTTGTTCTCTTTGCTTTTTGTTTTTTTTTTTTTTTTTGGTTGCCATTACATTTTTGGTATACGCCATTTTCTTATTTTTCGCAAAATTCTCACATTTGATTAATCAAAGTAGGCTTTAGCCGTTGTGATCGTCGCAGCTTAAATTCTACCTCACGTTATAGCGAATAATAGTTAATATTTTCATTAATAAATAAATATATATATATATATAATATATCGATAATATATAATATATCCACATGTTTACGTTATTACTTAGATAGGTCCTTTAAGTGGGCAGGGCGGGTCGGGGGGGGTCGTATTGTTGTGTAGTTTATATGTGAGAGAGCTTAAACGTGTGTACGAGATTGTGATATAATTATCCACGCAATTAATTTCAATGTAAGCCATAACCGGTGCTAGATTGGAATGTATATAGGGACGTGCTTGGCATGTTTCAATTTATAAACGTCCAATGGATAGCTTCCTTATCTCCGGTGAATATTGCAATGAACGAGTGACAGGAGTTGGTCTTTGGATGAACAAAAAAAACAAAAAAAACTTTCCAAGATCATTATCGATAACTCGTCGCTATGGTATCTACGAATTATCGTTATATAAATTCTACAGTATACACCAAAAAAAAAGGAAAAAAAAAAACAAAAATTGGGCAACGCAATTTAAAACTTGAAACGTAACTAGAAGCTCAAAAGCACACTTTTTTTTTTTTTTTTACTCATTACTAAAATTATTTCATATTTTTCTCATTCGTTTTTTATCCTGCTCATCCTCTAATGTCATTTTGGTTTGATTGCACGAACAAGCATTGAACGTGTCTGGTCAATTCAATTTTACAATTCAACGTACAAATATAATAGAAAAATATAATCGGTAGAAGAATAGAGATAGAATAGAGTTAGAATAAATCGTTCATATATATGGTAATTATTTCATAATTACTGGAATGTCTGAGAGTCTCATAATCGCGATATTGTACATTAAGACTAATCGCTTATTGAGACTCACCCAAATATTCTTTCCTTTGTTTATTCGCTCTAATCACATTGTAAATGTCTCTCCCGTATGTGGCCTCTCGATTATATACTAATGCATGCGTCAATTTCCGATGTTTTTTAAGCTCAAAAAACACACATATATATATATATATGTATGTATATATGTATATGTATATGTATATGTATATGTATATGTATATGTATATGTATATGCATCGGCATAAACTCACGACAGCCAGCAGGTTTCGTCGAGACATTCAATTGCGCATTTTTTAACTTACTTTTTTATTAACAATAGACAATTAAACTTACGCGATACTATCAATTATTGATCGATCTCTCTACAATGTTCATTTTAATACAAAAATCGATTGTGCCTGCCACACATTAACACGAGTCACCGAAGATTCAACGTTCAATGAAATTTTTAATACGTCATCATCGTTTGGGTTGGCGTTTTTTTTTTTTTTTTTTTCAACGGCCATTAAAGTACTTGCGTTTTTGTGTGTATGTAATTTTTTTTCTTGCTGTGTTTCGTATTTATGAATTTTATCCGACAATGCGTATAAATGTTCCCTGGTGTGTTTGTTTTTTTTTTTTTTTGCCAGCACATCTTAGCCCATCCATAGAGCAGTATAGAAAAAGTGTAAGTTAAAGAGAATGGCCCTTTTTTCTTCGGAAGTTCGTACGAGTTTTTTTCGTTTTTTTAATAGTTTTTATTTTTTTATTATTTTTTTTAATACGAGAAAAACAGTCAGTCTTAGAGGGTGGGAGTGGGGTTGTTTAATATTCATTAAGATCAGTCCTTACGTTCGCGCGGTCTCTGCCGCGAGTCCGATAAGCCCGTACTCTCAAACAGGAAGGGAGCATCCAACAATTTCGATTCGCTTCCCCCCCCCGAGTTGAAGAATTCGTGCTCGTTGTAACCTACACGCGCGCAGGTTAAAATTTGTAAAACAGCGACGAGCGAGACTGGACAGCGATTCATTATTCTTTTTTTTTCTTTACAAGACCCCATTCTTTTTTTTTTTTTTTTTTTTTGTCACTTGCAGAGTTATTACACGTATAACCATATCGATTAGCAGACATATATATATATATATATATGTATGCATATATATATATAAGAACAACAACGTTGATTACTACTTTTCAATCCCTTAAAAATACTCTTAATTAATCTCGAGGTTTTTATTCAAAAGGATTATCCGTGCGAGTGTGCAGTTTTTATATCAACTAAAGATTTTTTTAAATTTTTGCAGTGCGTTTTATTTGTTTTATTTTTTTTTCCGTACGTCCGCTGGCTCATTTGGTGCTCATTCGGAATGAAAAAAATAACATTTTGTAATGGAAATCCGAATATTAAAACAACATTCGATGTTGGCTCATGTGGATCAGTGCATTATTATTAATTTCAATTCGATAATTTTGCGAACGTTAACGTTGTATTTAAAATTCCGTTCGTAGCAATTCCATTAAAATAATGCGTGTGTTTGTGTTTCGATAAATGTGCGCGTAATTATTAAAAGATTTATTCTGAAAAATAGAAATTTTGCGTCTTTTGATATTTTGACGAAATATTAATAATAATAATAATAATGATAATGATAATAAAAATAGTAATACAGGGTGCTCTCGATAACAATGATTATTAGCTCGACGTTCGTTCAAACGAATGACGAAAATGTTGCGACGGGGTGGTTTCGATTAAGTTCAATGCGAGATTTAACCCACCACCACTATTGCTAAACTACACACATGATCACGGCTGTCATTTTAAAATGACCGTCCGTTAAACTCTACCGATGACCAAGGGAAATTAAAAAAAAAACTCGTTCAATAATTCAAGTTTTTTTTTTGTTGTTTAATTAAATTTTTCATTTCTTTTTTTTGCTTTCATTGTTCATCAACGTTGATTTTGGTGACGAAGTTACGAAACGACTTATTTGTTAAACTCCCTAAGCACTATATATTAACCTTCGAACGATCAATACCGTTATTTTACGGTTGTATAATACGTGCGATACGCATTATATTCGTTATTAATATACGAGAGAAGCTCGACGAACGGTGCCAAGTACCATTCGCGAGATCTACGATAGAAAAAATAAAATTATTATACCAAGAGCAGGCGCAATTAGCGCTGCCCTATCGATAACAGATTAGCAAAAAACATCTTTCACTGTCGTCCCCCGGTCTTCTAATTCTCTCATTATTATTATTATTTTTGTTTTTTGTTTTTTGTTTGTTGCATTCGTTTGCTCATCATGTATTCTCTCGCATTTTCTCTCCACGTTCATTCGTCTTTGTCCCCGTGACATTGTCCGTTATTTCGATAAAATTTTCATGATATCCGGATCTATTTTGTATTACTTTCTGCTGCTTTTTTATTTTCATTCGTGTGCGCGTGTTTTATTTAATTTGTCGATGAGTGTAATTGGAGGGGAGAATATACGAGTAATTTTTCATTCGTCACTCACGGATTGCGTCAAGGTGGAAAAAAAAAAAAAAAAACAACCCACGTGTATAAAATTGTGTGGACATTTTTTTTTTTTTTTTTTTTCGATATGCGGACAAAAGTTGTGTCAAGTCAGACAGCTGCCAAAGTTATTTTTTTGTCCGATAACGAGTATCGATCCATTGACAAGAGACGATACCAAACATCATGGCTCAAATTTTTTCAAACGTTTCGCTGTGTAATGAAAAAAATCTCAACGAGCCTGCCAGCTCGCAACGATTCCCATACGATATAACCAATTTTATTTTTCACTTTTCACCTCGACACATATCACAACGAATGCCTCGTAAATTTCATTTTTTTATTGTACCCTCTCCGCACCCCACCCCCCACCAACCCACCCCCCACCTGCCCACCTATCCTGTTCTCTGTTCTCTTGTCACTTCATATCGTACTCGTAAAGCTCTCAAGAATTTTACGAAACTTTTCTATGGGCTAATAAACTACGTGGTACGTAATAACTACGAGATAACGAGCTCTATTTACTGGGCACTGACATACATGGACAATTTTGTACGCCATTTTGTAATACGTATGAAAAGCGTAATTAACGTGTGAGTCATCCCGTGTCGCTGTATGTGTGATTATTTTTTTTTTTTCCGTTTTTTTTTTTCATGTACTTCTTCATGCATTTCGGTATTAGCGAATCATCCCCATTAACAAATATAATAGACCCGCGATAGACCGTGACAACTATAATATTTTGAAGGCTCACAGTGCAGATGCTTCTTTGCGAAAAAATTGACACTTCCGAGCCTCTTCTTTGCCCCCGTTTTTTTGTTTTTGTTTTTTCCGACATTTTTTTTTTTTTTGATTGTAGTCAAAGATTGCTCGCGTCTGCGCGTACAAGAATCTACGTTTTTTTCTTTTTTTTGTTACATTTTTTATTTTTTTTGGTAAAAAATTAAATTGGGCTCGTTCCGGTTACATGAAAGAGAGAGAGAGAGAACCGTGTAATATTTTTTTAGTCTGTTTTTGAGGGTTGGTTCAAGACGCTCGTTCACATCCAAAGGGATACGGAGATATATATCGTCGTCGTCATTGTTGTCGAGTTTACTTTTTTTTTTGGTTTTTTTTTGGTTTTTTTGTTCTATAAACTCGACCAGTTGATTCGTATAATAAGTGAAAATTGGTCTGCGCGAGTCATGAGAAAAAACTCTTGCTTCTTATTCTGTACACTACGAGATTCATTATAATTATAGCTTACGCCATGATCCAAGGGGAGATAACTATAGATTTAGCAGTCACTGGGAAAGAACCGATGAACGCCTGGCCACTCGGGGGCTCTTTCTCCCATTATTTTTTCTCTCCATCTGTCTTTCTATTTTTTCACGGTAATTTTCTTCCCCCTCCCACCCCTTTATATTTATATATATATATATATTTACCGCCCTCTTTTTTTCG
>OY769903.1:28147214-28179714 GCA_963669185.1 Dyspetes luteomarginatus | reverse complement strand
CACGAGTGTAACTGTATTATTTTCACGTAAATATCAGTTTTATGTTCGTGTATAAAATGGCATGAAACGAGCAGCGATGTTCCATCGTATCCTCTTTTTGTTCTTTTTTTTTTGTTTTGTTTTGCTTAACCCCTGTAACGATCGAATGGCAAGTTTGGCACGTCAAGTGTGTACGTGCCCGTGTTTGTCTTTGTGTGTGCGCGTTGAGATTCGCACGACGTGATAACGTGCAACGTTCCAACTATAACGGCAAACGTTTTTGGATATACAGACGAGAAAAATGCACTTTGCTTAAAGTCGTAAAATACGAGTATAATAACACTATACAATAACACGGAATCTATAGTGGAACGAGCTTGCAGACTTTGACTCCTTTTTTTTTCTTTTCTTTTCTTAACAACAACGATTTTTCTTTGCTACGTTTGCACTTTTTTCAGACACTTGTATCACGAGATATAGGTACTTTTTATTCCCTCTCACGCGCCCTCTTAATTGCCGATTCGTCCTTTTTCTTTTCTCGTGGTTTATTTTTTTTTCACCCTTTTTCAATTTATTTCGTGGATAACGCGCTGCTGCCGTTTATTTTACGTTGCACGTTATCGTCGCTCTCTCAAATCACGAGGCACACTTTGACACCAAAAAAAAATAATAATAATTATTATTATTATTATTATAAAAAAAATGAATTTTTAAGTTTCTCTCTGGGAGATTTTTCCAACGACCTGTGAAATTTTTTATTTTTTTTCTCAACGTCATAAAAGCAATTTGGAAAATCGATGCTCGTCCCCGCGATTGGGCTCATTTTTTTTTTGTCCTTTCGTTTCTCGACTATTTCATGGGGGCTTTTTTTTATTTAATTTTATTATCTCTTTCTCTCGGCTTAGCTCTCTCGTTATTGTCCGCTCTGGAGTTTTGTCGAGCACACGGCGTATCGCGTTGAAACAGTCACATCGTCGTGGTACACGGTAAATATATATAGATAGCCTACAAATATTTCTGTTCCCAGGTTTATTTATTCTTCTTCTTTTTTTTTTTTTTTTTTCATTCAAAATTTAAAAAAATACATATATCTCAATCCGCGATAATTGGGGAGGGGGGGGCTCTCTCGATGCTCGTATATAGATACGCCTGGGCGATTCCTATACACTAGGCCCCCGCGATCCTTCTGTCTAACTATTCAAAAATGGTCAAACAACGCACCAACTCTCTTTTTTTTTCTTCTTCCTTTTAATGTCAACACCTCAATATCCCCTTTGATATTTTTATAATATATAATATATATATGTATATATATATATATATATATATATATATATATAATTATTAATGTACGAATGTATATATATATATATATACCTATGTGTCAGTGTGTATATATATATATATATATATATCAATTAGCAATTGGATATGGGTAAGTTTTTTTCTTCTTTCGTAATAATAATAATAATAATAATAATAATTAATAAATTGTAGGCAATAATTAATATTTAGTTGCGATGAATGATAATGAGGTGAATAATCAATAATAATGACAATAATATCGATAATGCTTTCGATAATAGTAATAATAAATTTGACAAATTTGTAATAATGACGTTTGTCGGTATCAAAAATTACAATAGTCATATTATGATATCCATAATAATCGTGGCAAAAAAGACAGTGTCAATAGTGATATATATATATTTTTTCATATACATATCTATAACTTCCTTTTTTCTCCTCTCGTCGGTATATCAATAATAATGATAATAATGATAATAATAATAATAATAATAGTCGTAATAATAATAATAATAATAATAAATGATAATTAATAATAGTAATAAATAGGATGACGTCACGCCGATACCTGAATAGTTATCGTTACTTTTTTATGAAATTCATATCACCTAGCAATTAGCAAGTGTGTAAGTCTGTGTGTGTGTGTGTGTGTGTATGCGTTTATCTCCATCATCTCTTATACATATATACGCGAATACGAAATAGCAAAGATTTTTTTTTGTTTTTTTCGAGAGGCCATGACTAGACACTTGATCGTACAATGTAATGCGCTTACAATTTAATAACAAGATGGCGGGCGGCACCATGAAAAAATTGCCGGCGAAAAAACACTCGACTTACGAATACTACAACCTTACTTTCAATATTAACTCCCCTTAATACCTAAAGTGTCACGCTTACGTTACTATAGCTTTTTTTTTCTCCCATTGATAAATTCTCAGGAAGTTTGGAAATAAAAAATATATATATATATATATATATATAATAGAGACGTTCACGATTACGATTACAGACACAATTGGAATACTGGAGGCTTCCCTTAATTCATAATCTATTTATTTTATTTTTCTCCATTCTCTCTTATTCATTCATTGTTCAAGCTTTCTGCGCTTCTTTGTTTTTTTTTTTTTTTTTTTTCATTTTCGTTTTTCACCTTCGGCAAACTTATCGGACATTTTACCGATTCATCATATTTTTCCTTCCCGAACAAGCCATAATTCTAAAAATATCATAGGCTAACACTTATCGATTATGAGGCTTTGCACTCGAGGGGGTGGTTTTTTTTTTTTTTTTCTATCAATTCTATCGAGAGACGATTCAATGTCTCTCAAGATTTTCCCCAAATTTTTATTCCAAAAGCCTTTTGTTTGTCAAACTGGATAAATCCCAAGAAAATCGGAGATGCCCCCGTTTTTTGTTTTTTTCTCTCCACCGAGATGTGTACGTGTAGCCGAATGTCAGTGTAATTGGATTTGAGAAAACAAGACAATTTCACCGAGATTCATCTGTCGGACCTACCCGCAACCCCCACAAGGACGATCTTTCTCTCACTCTCTCGCTCACTCTGGATTGCTCCGAAACGAGATTAATGTCTCTTTAATCGTCTTGTACTCTCCGTGTTCTTTAGAACGTAATCCAAGTATACGCGAACAAGAGAGAGAGATTAAAATAGAAAAAATCAAGTGACTTTTATATCACTGAATTTGATTCTCAACCCTCCTAGCCTATGACCTTCAATCAAGCATCCACGATGACTCGCAAGGTCATATAAAGTTGGTCCAATTTGACGGACCTGATTGAGTTATGAAACATACTTATATATATTCAATTGTCGAAGTAGCATCAAAGACTGTACTCTTCACGTCCATAAGGGTGGAAGGTCATTGGGCTTTTATCGTTTCCCTTCTGTTATGCACCCTGCCAGCGTCATCACCTCGTAACTTTGATTTGTCAGTCTTACCGAAGGTTAAAGCATACACGTTTATTCTCTGCACGTAAATATATACCAATGTGTGTGTGTGTGTGTGTGTGTGTGTCTGTGTGTATAATAGCAGCGATTATTTCGTATGAGAGCGAGGCAACTCAGGAAATTGCCTTTTTTTTTCTCGTATTTCTGAGGAATTTTTTTCCAGCCTCATTTCATCGATGTGTTATCGTCTGGCTGCACCTCCCGTCCAAGCTTTCATTATGTCACATCGATCATTTCGGTCTGTCATTTAATATAATACAGGATGGCTGACTCGAATCTACGACATTAATAAGCCCGATATGGAAACACGATGTTTTGTTTACAAATGTCACTTTTTACTGAGCGAAAACAACATTCATTCTCCTCTATTTTATTCAATTTTCATTTTATCGCGTAGACCCTGGATCGATGTCACGACGCCATTTTAAGTGTCACGAATATTGGCGGCCATTTTGTGAGGTTATGCATCTGACATGATTCTCGACTGTGTAAGTCTTTCAGGGCAATCATAAAATTGTTTGTAAGGGCGCGGCTTTATTTTGTCGTTTGTGTGCTGATTGCTCGCTGCCCCATTGACGACACTCTGTCGATCAATATGGGATAAATCGATTAAATATCATCACAATTGCCATGTATTTTTTTATTTTTAACCTCCAAAAAATTTTGTTCGCTTTCAACACGTCGTTATCTCGACGAATGGAGAGATAACGCTATTATATATTAATGGTTATCACACCGTAACGAGTGAGAACGAGAGATAACGTATTTAGCATTATTAGGTGCTTTTGCGCCGATCTATATTCTGAATTATAACGCTATAGTGCGGAGCGAGGGAAGTTTGTGTGTGATTGTGTGTGGGCTATGCGGGATTGCGATTACAAGAATATTTGGTCGAATTATTGATGTTAAGCTGGTGCACGTTTTTAAAATTGAGATGAGATAAACGCTCACGTTTGTCACAAATATGGCCCCAGGCAATTCACTTATCGTCCCAAAAATCATCGGCATTTCCGGCTTATGTAATTTGACTTTCGTTGGGACTTTTGCGCGATTGTCTCGTTCTCTTTAAGGGCAATATGAGGCGAAAAAGACAAAGATAAAGAGCGAATCTTTTGACCTTTTTTTTTTATAAATTATTCGTGAACGAATAATTTATAATCTCGTTCGTTCATCGTGCACGATCCATTAGACTCAGCAGCGTCATGAATTATTTGAAATACTTACAGATCCATTTATATATATATATATACATATATATGTTACCACTTAAGTCTATGATAAACGATCACTCGCGCTAGAAGCGACAATTTTTTTTTTTTCATAACCGTTAATTTTTTCAATTCGTTTTGTTTTTTTTTTTTTTCATAAATTCCGTCTCAGGCGGGATATATCGAGAATAATTGCTATACGATAACTAGGCATGCAACAATATGGAGCGGTATAATTAAAAAATATTTTAATCAACGTTTCAATTTTTTTTTTCGTCTTCTCTCCTTATTTCTCTGCTCTCGCGTAACTCCACGATTACTTTCTTCCGCAAAATCGTTTGACATTTTTTTTTCGCGACAGTCGAATGATTAAGTAACATTATTTGGGCCCGGGAAGAGTGTATTCGATTATCAAAGAGTCGCCGCGCGTGCCGCTTTCTTTTTTTTTTCTTTTTTTTTTTTAACGCAGAAACGATCCTCAAGCAAAGACATCCGGAGTCTCGAGCACTCCTTTCTTTTTCATTCATATACTATCAATTTCATTCGTTTTATCCTTCATTTCTTTTTTCTTTTTTCTTCAATATTTTTTGTTTTCTTTTGTTTCAAAATTATTTCTCTCTTCTCTCATCTTCGTGCAACGATACAATCGACTCTGAATTTCGCAAGTTTAATTATTCTCGCGACGGCGCCCTCGGTACATACACATGCGAACGTACAAAAATATATATGTCATCTATCCGAACGATAAGTCCTAAAAAACGTCATTTTAACCAGTTAATTCATTTGCCGAGGGCCAGAATTATAATACGATAGTCAATCAATACAGTTGAGTATATAGTAGAAAACCCCCGAACGCCGCGAGATTTTTATTTTATTTTTTTTCCATTTTTTTTTGAGCCCCCTACCCTCCAGCCCCGCATTTTTTATACATCGTCCATATTGTGTGGTTTCTTTTTTTTTTTTTTGTTTCTTTTTAAATTCTCGTCCTCGAATTCCATGGCCTCAGTTACTCGGACGAGTCCCCGAGACAGCTCCGTATCCCATTGTCGATGAATTTTTTTTTGTGATACTTATTTACTTGTAAAAAATAAAAATGAAAAAAAAAAAAAAAATCAATATATATATATATATATAGGAGACGTGGAATGAATACACTTGGGAACAGAAGGCATACACGAGTATAAATGCATAAATCCATCAGCACGGTGGATAAAAAAATTAAAGAAAAAAAAATCAAACAAAAAAAAAAGTTATGACAAAAAAATTGAAATATTTAATTACTAAAGAATAAATATCAAACAGACTAGAACACAGGGCTAAGTAAGAAAAAAAAAGAAAAAAAATTAAGACAAATCAATCACTCGTAAATGGAATGTGGAGAACAAAAAAAAAAAAAAATGGCGCAATGAAAATTACAGACTCGTCTGTATGTTTACTGGCAATACGATGGACTAGGAGGGAATGTGAAAGAAAAATAAAATAAAGACACACACTCCAGGATTATGGAATCGTCACACACGAAGATATACAGTTGAACAACAACAAAAAAAAGTACACCAGAAACCACTGCATTGTAATATGAACTGAAAATATTATTAAAAAGCCTTTTACAACAAAAAAAATAACTAAAAAACAAACAAAAATACGATGTACATTTAAATTAAGAACAATTGGGTTTTTTTTTTTTTTTATCACTAAAAATAATAACATAACAAACCGTACAAAAAAAAAGATAGAGGGAGAGAGGAATAGTCACTGTGGAAAAATAATAGTTGTTTTTTTTTCTTCTTCGTCTTTTAAATCTTCGTTCATCTCTTTCGTGTACGTATACGAGCGAGTAAAAACATATTATAAGTTGTGCACATCGCTCATTTTTTAGTAAATTATCGCGAGGGACATTTTGGAATTAGTTTTGTAACTTGGTCTTGGCCGTTTCTTTTTTTCTCTTTCTCGTTAAATTGAAAATGGCTAGCTGGCATATGGAAATATTAATCGCCTCGTGTTTTTGGGATCGTTAATTGTATATTTAACTCCGTTAACACATTACGACGATAATATGAAAAAAAAAAAAAAAACAAAATAAAAAAAAATAAATGCAACACGAGTATAGTCCGACAGGCGTACGAAAAAAAAAAAAAAAAACAAACTAAAAAAAAACAACATAAAACGAGACTCAATTTCTAAAGTCTTAATTAATTAAACACTAATGGACGCGAGTCGTGATGATCTCGCGCGCGAAAATGAGCAAATTTTTCGTCAATGTCCACGTGGACATGCCATTTGTTTTTTTTTTTCCTATTTTTTTATTGTTTAGAATTTTTGTTTCGCCATGTGCGCGCGCGACACCATCGCGAGTCGATCGGACCGGCGTCCTTTTCTTTTTTTTCTCACAATTTTTTTTCTTCATCAATAAATCTGATTTTTTTTTGTCTCGTCAATCAACACACCCAGCACTTTGGTACTTATTTATAAATTGCTCATCTTCGCAATTAATAAAAACAATCGATTCGGATTATTTAAGGAAAAAATAATAATAATAATAATAATACGTCTCATGCGCAACATGAATGCTCGTTTCAAAATTACTTCTGATTATTATTATTATTTTTTTTTTATTCTTTTGCAACGACCGAGAGACTCAATGAGATCATGACCGAGGGGGGGTAAAAGTCTTTGGCGAAGAGTTTCAATAGTTGGCTCATCGTTAAATACGAAACTTTAATTTTGCGAGTAAAATGCAACTTTTTTTTTTGTTTTTTTTTTTTTTTTTTTTATATGGAAAAATAAGTACATCAGGGAATCAAACGAGCGATATATGATCCTCGTGAGCGACTCAAACTTTCTCGTCTTGGGTAATTTCATCAAACGTTCCCGTGAGTGCGGAATCGAGGCCAAAAGCGTCGATCCTGAACTCCGGGTGCAAGAAACCACGAAAAAAAATAACGATCAAACCATCCTCGTCAGCCCCCCCCCCCCCCCCGGGTCGCAGAGCTTCTGCGTCGGTAATTTTCTTTGTTAAAAAAAAATAAAATTAAAAAAAAAAAAAAAAAAGTAACGTCTAACTCGAGCGGAATAATAATGTGTGCGCCAGCTAGCCTCGCACAGTCTTCTTTTGTCGGTTTTTATTTTTTATTTTAGAGACTCACTTCCTCTTGATTTTTGCCATTTTTTATGCTTCTGTTTTGGTCCTTTTTCTCAAAATTTTTTTTTTTTTTCTTTTTTTCGTCATTTAGCTAATAAACGATTGGCTTGGGGGTCATGCGATTGTGCTTCGAGCCTCGTCGATATTTCTAACCGCCTCTTGGGCAGTCACGCAATCGTGCTCAGTAGATAAAAATAGAAAATAATACAATAATAATAATAATAATAATAATAATAATAATAATAATAATAATACAATAATACAATAATAATAATAATACAATAATTAATAATGTAGTAAATAGTAAACATGCATGGAGTCGAAGTTTTTGCGAGGCCCAATGAAGGCTCGCCTTAACACACCTGCGCGACTCATCCAACAAAATATATTAATACTATTTGTGTGTAATTTAATTTAATTTAATGTTTTTTTTTTTCACTTTTGTCAAATTCCGTTTCGTTTCAATCGAATGGGAGCGGATGAAAAAAAAAAAAAAAAAAAAAAAAAAAAAAAAAAAAAAAAAAAAAAAAAAAGACGCACGTGATTAGAGCGCAATCGTTGCCGCGGTTGGTGAACCAACGGATTTGGTGGGCTTGAGGAACAAGCAGGATTCTGCGTGCGGTATAGAACGAAAAAATAAAAAATAAAAAAAAAACTTATCTATAATATTAATAATGAAGATCGTAATAATAGATAATAATAATAATAATAACGTGTGGTGAAGAGAGAGAAAAAAAATAATAATGATAATAATAATAATAATAATAAAGAGCGAGTTTAGAGAACAAATGCTTAATGCTTCAATTCAATTCACTACGGGCTACGGGCTAAGACACTACTTGTGTATGCGTAAAAAAAGAAGGGAGGAGAAAGAAAAAAATAATAAAAACAATCAAACAAACAAACGGGGGAAAAAAAAAAAAAAAAACATTTTGGCGAAATCGTTTAACAAGTGAGAAAATCGATCGATTAATAGAATTGGATCGATCGAGCCTCTCACTTTTTTGGTCGTGTCGACACTCCGATCTAAAAAAAAATCATCATCAATTTTTATATTTCAGACGAAAGTATTTTTTGGAGCGAATCCATATGGGATTCTCGTAAGTTCCGACAATGAGGTATGGAGCTTGTGAATTAAGGGTACAGAGCCCACATAGTACGATGAAAATGGAGAGGTAAAGAAAAACGATTATTTAAAAAAAAAAAAAAAAAAAAAAAAAAAAAAAAAAAAAAAACTGTCAGCCGGATAAAGTCCGACAAGTCCTTGGCCAATTTTTTTTTCCTTTTTTTTTTCGTTATATATAATAAAATGCAACTTCCGCACCGGATATCACCGCCTTCGTGCCCGAGGCTCTCGTCCGAGATGTACAATTATATATAATATACTCGTCGAATTGTGTACGAGTGATCGAGTCGAACGATCGACGAAACGACACAATGGATTTATAGTGTATTTTAAGGAACTCGTCTTGGTAGTTAAGGGGGCATGAATTTTCGCAATGGCGATTAATTTATCGCAACTTTTCACGATCTCTTCTCCCTATCACATCTTAACTCCCGAGGCATATGATTTAATTTTATTATTTTTATGTTTGTTTTTTTTTTTCTCTCTCGAGTTTGAAACAACAAAAAACTCCAACGTTTATCCAACATGGCGCGTAATAATGATTCGATCGTGATGAGGAATTAGCGAGAGAGCTTCTCACGAACTCGAGGACGAGCATCTTCACGATTTATGCGCGTGAGAGATTAATTTTCAATGAAATAATAATAATAATAATAATAATTTAAAAAAATTAAAAAAAAATTAAATAAATAAATAAGAAATTGGTATCGTGTCGATTTTTCTCTTTTTCTACGTCCACGATGAAAAATTATGCAAAAAGGGGCAAGTTTGATGACGCGCGGTGTGAACACGAGGGGGCTCACTCGAGGTCAAAGAAAATGGTCACTCTGCTTTAAGAGGCAAAATACAATAACGATTTTCATGGATCATGGGACACGTGGGTGAATACTGGTAAGGGCAACAAATTATCGTGTCTCTCCGAGAATAAGGGATGAAAAAGAAAAGAAAAAAAAAAAAAACTGTCAAACACCTCGCGAAAATTTGGCCAATTAAACGCCGGACGTCCAAAATTACGATCTCGTCAAATTTCGTGGAAATCAGAAAAAAAAAAAAAAAGAAAAAAAAAAGAAACACCGAGAACGACGAGGCTGGAGTTTATTATGAGATGGCGAGGGTTCAAGGGGGTTCTTTTGGTTTTTTTTTTTTTTTTTTCACAGGGCAAGGGAAAAAACGGGGGAAGTGACTAGCGGCGGCGAGCTCTACAACTAAACAACAACAACAGTATTTTCAGTTATAACAACATTAACAAGTAAGTTTCGCGCGTGTGTACGTGTGTATCTCGGTCGTGTCCGAGTTCGCCTCGGTTTATATTTTTCTTTTCTTTTCCTTTCTTTATTATTATTATTATTATTATTATTATTATTATTTTCTTTCTTTTTTTTTAATTCAAGGGATTCCTTTTTTTAATTTCGGAACATGTTTCCTCTTTTGTGCGTGTGTCAAAGTCTTGGTGTTGTCTTTTTTTTTTTTTTTTCTTCTGCTCGTTGTCAAGGAGCAAAAGCCTAATTTTCGCAAAGGTCTCGCATCGCTCCCCAATTATTCGCGTTCCCATTTTGGCAATCTTTGTTTTTGTTTTTGTTTTTTTTTCGTTTGTTTCCCTAACGTGTGGAATTTGTTGTCTTTTTTACCGAGGATCGCATGATCCTCGGATCATGCGATCATTTAACTTTGTCAAAATGTATTTGAATAACCAGCTAGAAATTATTGTAATTGATCGTTTTAGTTTCATTGATAATTGTAGAAACGCTACGAGAGTCCCTGCTGGGCGTTTATTGTTTTTTTTTCTTCTTTTTTATCTTAACGCCAAGTGTATTCGCCTTAATTGTCTTCAAGATCGATAAATTTTCGAAGAGGAACGCGTGTATTTGTGTGGGTGAATAAAAATCCTGCGTCCATGTGTGTGTGTGTGTGTGTGTGTGTGTGTACCTTAGGGTGCCTTTGTATCGTTGGCTGTATGTATCGGTGCACTTTTGTGTGCTTTTGTATCTTTGTGTGTATGTGTTGCGTCTGCTTTGTGTGTGTGTGTGTTGCGTCTGGTTTGTGTGTGTATTAGTGCGCGTTTACAATATTGATGGTGATGCTGGGTCGATGGATAAGTTCGTTTGGTGAGAATAAATCGTAGAAGAAAAATTATGATGATGACGATAATGCTGCTGCTGCTGCTGCTGCTGATTATGATGATGATGTCGATGACGTTCAGGAGCAATTCTTGGCTCGCAAATATCAAAGCCTCCAGGCTCGACATTTCTCATGTTCAAGTAACGCCGATTTGTAATTCTTGATGATGTGGGATTGTTAATAATCGTCGACGATGACCAAGTAACCGACGACTGTTGACACTTTGAGTTGGCTCGGTTGACGTATCGTTGTTGTTTTTGTGATTGTTGTTGCTGTTGTTGTTGATGTTGTTTTTGTTGCTGATGTACACTGAGGGATCGTAACCTCTCGACGACAGTGCAATGCCGCCCAAATATTTCATCATCGTCAATAGTTTTTGATCGAAGAATCATCTCATCGTGATGAAAAGAATCTCGTAATGGAGGATTGGAGATTTTTGTAAACGATGATGAGTAAAAACGAGTCAAAGTCTCTTTGTGATGTTTATTGTTGACGAGCTGTGACTCGTTGTTGAACGATATTGGCGCGACTGACAGTAACAATGATGATGATGATGATGATGATGATGCTGATGATGATGATAAAGTTAACGAATCTTTGAGAGTCTTCAATCATCCATAGCTCTACATACCGATCGGTGGAACTTGCACATAACGATAAATGTACAATCTGTAATCTTTAGAAGCAAGAACAACCGAGCCATCATCCATAAGGGCAACATCAAAGCACTGGGCATGTTTAACTTTGCTCTCCAATGCCGAAACTAATTGTCCATCTTGTGTAAATATAGTGAGATTGAAATTATTATGATTGTCAGCAATGAGAATTTCACCAGCGGCATTAATACCAACACCAATTGGATAGTTCGTAATACCCTCGCCACCAATTTGACGTAAATAAGCACCCTCGTAATTGAATACTTTGACGCAATGTGCACGATTGTCACTTATGAATATTTCTTGTTTATCATTGACAACGACGCCATTTGGAAATTCAAGATGTTTCGAGCAGCCAAATTTTTGTAAAACATTGCCCGCCTGATCGAATATTATAACACGCATGACTTTGCACTCGACAACGACAATACGGCCCTTTGAGTCGACGGTAACACCACGGGGATGTTGAAGTATATTGGCACCAAATTTACGAACAAATTGTCCATACTGATTGTAAATTTGTATCTGATGGGTTGGCGAACGTTCAGTTACGATAATATCACCAGATGGTCTTACAGCAGCAACGCGATTTGGATATAACAATTGACCGTCACGTTTGCCACACTCGCCGAATAAAAATTTAAAACGTCCCTCCTTGTCGAATATTTGAATTCTATGATTATTGGTATCGGCGACAATGATATTTTGGGCATTTACCGCAACCCCCGATGGCTCAGTGAATTGTCCCTCCATTATACCAAATTCACCAAATTTACAATGATAAATCATTTTTTGCCTCTTTATTTGTGACTTTGGTGGAAATATTGCAGCTGCAGACATGAGCTTTGATGTTAAATCGAGAACAGAATCGGCAGCAGGAGGATTTGATGTTGGCATTTGATAATGATCGTTGCTCGTTACTGGATAAGCGTCATTGCCGCCATTGCTCCATTTCTCATATGGATTATTCATACCATTGAGATTTAAATCGCTGATCGTTGTTGAGAATGGGCCGAGACTGTTGACAGAGCTGAAACGTTTTGATATTACATTGCTCTCGAATGAGGATGGCGAAGTTGACGAGACACAATTTGAATTTGTCGAGACAAGGCCATTGCTGTATGGCCTGTCGAGCAAAAGACCACCAAGAGATCCTGCACTTCCTGGTCCGCTGCTCGCATTACTGCTGCTGCCATTGCTCGATAATGCTGTTGGTCTTGCTATCGGTGGCTGTTTACTCGGTCCGACATTATTACTGTCCGTTGTACTTCTGACATAACCAAAAGTATTTCTCACACCAACTTGAATAGCTTGATAATTACTGACAAACTCAAGATCAGCCGATTGACCACCAATATCAGGATTATAGCTCAATAATAATTGTAACTTTGAGTCCAATAGCTTTTTAACCATAAGTACTTCCGTAACTGTCGTGTATTTCGTTAATTTTTCAACAAACTCACAAGTTTGCTGTATCTTATCGGCCATTTCATTAGCTTTTTGCGTTACAACACCGAGCGATATTTGTTTTGCCGAAAATACCGATTCAAGCTCTTTCAACAATTCTTGTTTACGCTCCTCGAGCATTGATCTGTAAAATTGAAATGTATCGTTTATTTCATTTTGTGCTTTGTGATATTGTACTTGAAGCCTCGCGGCACCATGATCCGCGGCTTTAACCGCCGAACGAACTTCCGCTGCTTTTCCTCGGCAATCTTGAACAGCTCGCGCTACGGCCTCCAATTGTTGTGGTCCAACTTCGGATATATGAGCGCAATCATGAAGTGATCCAGGATGATCGGTTATCGTGCATTCTTTGCAAACTGGTACTGTGCAAGCACGGCAAAAATATTTCAGTAATTCGGTCTTGTGACGTGGACAGAATAATGCTTTTTCGCCATTTCCGCCACCACCACCACCGCCTCCACCACCGCCACCGCCGCCGCCACCTCCGCCATTTATCACCATGTTGCTTCTCGTATCGCTTGATTGTTCCATTTTCGAATCACCGAGATTTAATACTCGATGACCCTCAAAACAGTGCATAAACTGATGAGCCATTACGCAATTTGGGCAGAGAAAATTTGCACAATCGAAGCAACGTGCTACAGCGTCGGATTCGGTTGACTTGCAGCCGGTACACCTGACACCACCACCAGCGCTACCAAGACGACAGTGGGGACAGGGTCCGTCACCTGGTTTACCCGAGTCGAGACAGATATCGCAACTGTCGACGTCGCAGATCGCCGAGTCGCTTGCCGGCGGAGAGCTGCCGCTCACCGTTAGCGGTGACAACGATACCAGGGAGCCGAGGGAATTTGCGCGAGATTCCAACGATGGTGTCGGGGAGGCCATCTTCAGTCCACCGGCATCCCTGCAACATAAATTATAATTTAATAATATCATAACATTATTATTTCATCTCATCATTGTTTTATCTCAAAAATTATAACTTGTAATAAAATAACGTATTAAAAGCATATATGCCAGTTGGTTAAAAGGCAGATTGAAGAATCAATTGAGCGTGTAAGAGTTTCGGGCTTAATATCTAACGACGTAAGAAAATACTCTCGACAATTCCCACGCGCGCGTACTCCCTCTCTCTCTCTCTCTCTCTCTCTCTCTCTCTCTCTCTCTCTCCCCATATATATATACATATAATAGCGTTCAGAGCCTGTCCATTTCTTGTATCGGATACTACTCTCGTTACAAGCGAGCATCCTTTCTCCCGCATACTCGAGACCCTTTAATTAAATCGCTCGGGTCTGACCATGTTTCAGCCGAGTGCCTGCCATACCCGCGTAGCCCCAACATCCTGCGAAAGACAGAAGGAGAGATAGACCAAGGTCATGAGCACGAAGGTTATCGCTCTTCTCCCACTCGTGACAATTTATCCCCCCCCCTCTCTCTCTCTCTCTCTCTTCTAAGCTCCCCATTTCGTCTTTAACCTCCCACTCTTGGATTTTCAAGGCTCTTTGTCTCATCGTACCATCACCCACATCAGGGACTCCCCTTCCACTCTGGCAAATTTACGATGGCGGTAGAAACTACTAGCGACGTTCGTTCGTTTGCTGCTGCTGCTGTTGGTGGTGGTGGTGGTGGCGGTGGTGCTGCTGCTGCTGGTGGTGGTCCATAGCGTCAACGGCAATTCAGCAGCAGCTCGAGGATGAAGCTTTTCCCGAGAAGGAAGGAAACAGCGTTGCATCCCGCGAGAGTCTGCAATTCACAAAGGGCCATGCCGCGAGTATAACGTGAAAGTGCTGTCGGCCCTCCAAGCACAACCGTATAGAGCTCGCAAGACCATCAGTTTCAGGAGCGAGATACAGCCCGTGTCCGGGGACTCTGTGCAACTTAACTCTCCTCTCTGCTCTACGAATCCCTGCTGTATACAAACATGAAACAAGCTGCGCCTTATTTCTGCTACTGGTGAGTTTAGCCAGGCCTTTGAGTCTTCGTGCAAGAATTTTCGATGGCATCCAGAGATACGGAGACGGAGGTTAACGTTCTCGTTGCCACTGGGGTCGTTTTACCGAGCTCGCTCTCTCTCTCTCTCTCTCTCTCTCTCTCTCTCTCTCTCTCTCTCTCGCTCTCTCTCTCGCTCTCTCTCGTCGTGGCTATACACTCGCTATCTCAGTTTTCCCTGATGGACTTGTATGGGGGACACAGATCGCATTTGCATCGTTACTACCATCGTCAATTGTCCCGTTTGTACATTGGAGATAATCATAAAATTTTTATTGTACCTTTAGGACTTTTACGTATATGCAATAACTCTTAGATTATTTTTCTTACTATTTTTTACATACAAAATATGAATCTCTCCGAAAAATTATTTAATTTTGGCTAAATAGTCGCATTCATCGTACGGAAAAATGCTAAAGGTAAACAAAATTTTGTATGGGAGCAAAAAGGGAGAAGTGCGTCATGGGTTTGCAGATTGGACGAATCTCTCTCTCTTTCTCTCTCTTTCTCTCGTCGTGGCTATACACTCGCTATCTCAGTTTTCCCTGATGGACTTGTATGGGGGACACAGATCGCATTTGCATCGTTACTACCATCGTCAATTGTCCCGTTTGTACATTGGAGATAATCATAAAACTTTTATCGTACCTTTAGGACTTTTACGTATATGCAATAACTCTTAGATTATTTTTCTTACTATTTTTTACATACAAAATATGAATCTCTCCGAAAAATTATTTAATTTTGGCTAAATAGTCGCATTCATCGTACGCAAAAATGCTAAAGGTAAACAAAATTTTGTATGGGAGCAAAAAGGGAGAAGTGCGTCATTGGTTTGCGGATTGGACGAATGATAACTCCTCGTATACACCAAGTTGTGAAAAGTAACGCAGAGGCACTCTTGCGTGAGTTTCTCTCGAAGTTCGTTAACGCTCCAGTTGTTTCATCTCCCTGACGAGTTATTTGTAGTTACGTGGAACCTCGTAATGTTTAATCGAAAGTTCCTCGTCCTCGTTTCGGCTATTTCTTTTTTTAGCCACTCGAGACACTGTACATCGGTGTTCGATGACTGCATTCGAGTGTAAACATTTTCTTTCGATAATAAAAATCGAGTACAACGTCATCCAATGTTTTTTGCACTTTTTTTTTTTGCTTTACGCCAACGAGCTTTACCATCGATGCGTGCCTATCGTTGCTGCTCGTAGAGCTAAATGGAGGGGTCGTGGCAGCTCGTAAAATTCGCTACCAGATGCGACCGCAACCATACGCGAAGCGTTCTTTTCCTCGTAGTGATGATGCTCCGAGCCATAGAGACGAGAGAGAGAGAGAGAGAGAGAGAGAGAATGAACTTTGAACTAAGGTAAATAATGTCGGTATTTTCAAAGAGTGCTAGTAAGAGTCGACTGTTGGGCTGCAGCACGAGTACGACGCGCTTTTAGTTTGGAAATGTTTCGAGCCTCGCGTAGTTTTAATACTTTAACCAACGTGTAAAAAAACTACAAGCTCGAGAGCTTTTCGATCGTTACACGTAGAATATCCAACGTGAACAAGAACTAGAGGCAAAAGCAGTGTTATTTGGTACATTTATCGCACAATAATTTACCGTCGATTAAAGTAAAACAAAACTGTTGGCATTATTTTATAATTTTCAAGTTATTGCGAGAGGTCACGACGAGTTTGCAACTTTCCAAGGGACACGTATGTGGTAAGTTTTTCTACGTATGTTTTTCGTGTGTGAACGCCGGGTTTGAGGGAGAGAGAAAATACGTGTGTATAATGAATTTGCGTATGTATTTGATGATATTAATAGGTATAGACGCAGTTAGTGTACTGTAGAGAGTGCGTGCACCCTTTACCGATCGATGAACGCCGTTGGGGTGGTCTCGTTGAGTTGGGCTCGCCTCCTCCTTTACATATAGGTTTACCAACTCAGTCACTTTTACACTTGTGTATGGTAGAATTTTGTTCTCTCCCTCTCTCTCTTTCTCTCTCTTTCTCTTTCTCTCTATTCAACCCCTCATTCGCTTGACTCTCAGCGGTTTTGTCCCCCCATCAGTAGCAAAAGCAGAGCCTGTGTGTGTGTGTGTATACAGTTTGAGCTCATAGCCCCGATGGCGCTCAGAACGTTTTCACGATGGCCGACCTTGGTCGCGCGTATGTATAGGGCTGTGCGCACATTCCTTTCAGGCTTTAATCAAAACCGATGAAAAATATGAAAAGGAATTAAAAAAAAAAAAGAAAATTGTCTCATTCCACAAAGAGACGGTTATGAGTAGAAAATCGATATGGCAATTATCGAGAAGTCCTTTGGAACAGAAACGAAAAAAAAACTCTGTTATAGGCCAATGACACATAATGAATTATCAATTCTCCAATTATTCTTTGATGACGATGACGATCATAGAAAAATTGGACAATAGCGATGACGATCTTTGCCTCGTCATCGCCATTATAATGAGTTTCGCTGACCCCTTATCGTTCTATAGAATTAATTTTTTCGATCAATGCCAAAGTACATCAAACACGTCGTCCACCATCTTTGTCCATCAGTCTCGGTTCAGTTGCATAGATTTACAGTATATATAAGCTGGGTTACAATTTGCCTGACAAGAGATTACGCGATTTTTTATATTTCCTCACTCCCCTCCCTGCCCCAACCCTCCCCAACCACCCTGCCCGTTGCATGCTTGGGCAAAAGTGCTACAGGAGTATAAGCCAACGGCAGGCTGACCTTGATGAGTTAGCCCAAGCCTTGAAAATTGACCTAGCAGAGGATACGTTGGTCTGTATAACCTCGACCCTCTCTCGCGTCTCGTTGGCGTCGAATTCGATTTTTGGCGAGGGTTGTACGACGATGTCCGCGCCATTTTACATCTGCGGGCCGCGAGCTATCTTGGCCAATTCGAGTATCTCTGTACGTTGCGATTATTTCGACAGATTACTTCATTGCCTCTCGTTTATGGTATTCGGTATTGTGTGTTGGGTGAGAAGAAGAGGGAGGGGGATGTTCTCTCTTTTATATTTCGCGGGGAAAAGTAGAAAAAGAGAGATGGCGAGTGGAGATGGCGGCGGCGGCGGCGGAGAAGGAGGAGGAGGAGGAGGAGGAGGAGGAGGAGGAGGAGGAGGAGGGGGGGGGGTGTATGTTGAGGAGAGAGTGGAAGTGAGCTGAGCGCATTGCGCCCCCAAGGCAATTTATCCTGCAATGGGCGACTGCACCCCCTTCGGTGAATGCACCCCGTGCGTCGTGGGGCGGAGGCGGCGAACGACGCGTCTCGTTGCCATGGTGACGCCGCATCGAGCTCGCTCCACTCCCCGCACTTCAGCGACCAGCACGAGCTCAACGCCAGCAGGCTAGCCGGTTCTCTCGACACGAACCGACTCAGCTGCCGAGAGAAAGAGAGAGAGAGCGAGAGAGCGAGAGAGAGAGAGAGAGAGCGAGAGAGCGAGAGAGAGAGAGAGAGAGAGAGAGAGAGAGAGAGAGAGAGAGAGAGAGAGAGAGAGAGAGGGAAAAGGACGCCGAGAATTGCGGAGGGGCGAGTGAGACAGCAAGAACATGCCAGAAGGGTCGAAACTACCCTTCCGCACCACCACCCCTCCAGCGGCGGGAGCTACCTCGCGTACTCCCGACGTCGGTGCATCGCCCTTCAACGCAGCACACCACCCTCATACAGGATCACTCCGCCCGTTGATCGTTCGCGCTTTTCTTTCTCGTTATTGTCTCTTTTTCTACTATTTTTGTCGTATATACAGAGAGGGAGCCTCGATGAGTCATCGGTCAAATTTATACTCCGGATATATTCATCCCCTCCACCTATTTTTATCATTTTTCTCCTTGTTTTTGTCACACGACCATACAATTTTCTACGAAATAATTTTCTACGAGCAAAAAGTGTCCATTTTTTGTTTATCTCAATTATTAATTTAATATTTATACCTCCGTGAATAAATGACTGATTGAACGTTTGGGTTTTAATTCTCTACAAAGAACAAATTTATAATTGATTATGTGCGTTGGAAAAAAAAAAAAAAAAAAAAGGCCGCGGGCGTCAGTATGATCGTAAGATTGTTGAGCTGAAAATATATGGGGTGGTGTAAAACGCACTTCCGGCAAACGTGGACGAGCGACGAAATCAATAGCGCTCTGACGCCATCTGCACCCCCGTTGGCAAGGACGAGCTCTGCTCGAGCGTTTCCGATCATGAAAGTCATTAACGTCCAGGCAATAATTGTGGCCACACTGGCGGAAATGATTGTACGTGCGTTTCCTCCCCTGTTCGTTAAATTGCGCACAATCCTTTCGTTTTATCGTTGCCTCGCATCGATAAATTTCATCCACATTTACGTTAATCGAGTAAATTTGTTTTCTTCTTTTTTTCTTTTTCGCACTTTCAGATTATACATCGATACTCTCACACGATGGAAAATGATTTTAATGCAAATGAAAATAATCGTAATATTTCTCTGTACTTCTGTGTTAATTTTTCTTTATTTGTGTGTAAATTTCTCTCTATTTCTGTATAATTTTTTCTCTATTTCTGTATAAATTTTTCTCTATTTCTGTGTAAATTTCTCTCTATTTCTGTATAAATTTTCCTCTATTTCTGTACAAAATTTTTCTTTATTTCTGTGTAAATTTTCCTCGATTTCTGTATAAATTTCTCTCTATTTCTGTGTAAATTTTCCTGCATTTCTGTATAAATTTTCCTCTATTTCTGTATAAATTTCTCTTTATTTCTGTATAAATTTCTCTTTATTTCTGTGTAAATTTTCCTTTATTTCTGTATAAATTTCTCTCTATTTCTGTATAAATTTCTCTCTATTTCTGTGTTAATTTATCGTCAATATTTACATATATATATATATACAAAATTATTATGAAAATTTGTCATGAAAAATCATGATTAATTTTTATATCGAAACTTTAAACATCGATGATATACAAATCGAATAATTACGAGATATGAAATGATTTATGATTTTTTTTACCGTAAGAAAAATTATTACTTGAGCATAACAAACAAAGCACAAGAGTTGTGCAGCTCTGACTTTTCATTTCAATTTCATGTCAAGCGTGACAAGCAAACCGTATGCTCTTCCTCGTGAGCTCTTGTACGAAATTGGCAAATACATCAGCGATAACTATTTTACAGGACAACTAGGACGAAGCAGTTTCCGGATGTCGTGACCTCTGTTATCCGTTGACTCAAATGCACTCGCCCTCGTCTCGTTCCGCAATGAAATTTTACGAGTTTGAAAGTTGCTAGAAGCTCTCCTATTGGCTGTATTTTCCACGAACGAAATGCCAAGAGGGTTAGATGATAAATATATACAGAGACACAAGATAGATGAGGGAGGGAACGCGAGAGGTCACTGTACCCCTTGGGAAGAAAAGAGAGTTATAGCGAGAAGGTCAACGCTATGCTGGAGAATGGATACGGGGGTGTCGCGGGAAATGCTGGAACCAGCAGACCACACTATATGTATGCATGCATACATACATACATACGTACATACATACATACATATATATATACATATATATATATATATATATTACTATCGCTCGGTAAAGTCGAGCCGTATCGATTTTCCAAGCGGATGAGAGAGAGAGAGAGAGAGAGAGAGAGAGAGAGAGAGCTCTCTATTTCGCTCCAACCATACATAGTCTATCGTTCAAAATCACCGTGCCCTCCACTATATATACACTCAGTGATCTATTTTTTGTTCTCTCGTACAAAAATAGTCATTCCAATCAGCAACAACGCAGGTCGAATCGCATCGACGAGATTGCGATAATTTGGTCATATCGAGGTTAACAAAAAAAAAATAAAAGAAAAAAAAAAAAAAAAAGAGGCAACTGATTGAGACACATCGCGAGTCATTAATGTAATGTAATTCATCAAGAATATGCATGACTATATGTAGTATTTGAGAGAAAACTTTATTCTGGATTGAGGATCAACGACGATGATTCAGAGGACCAGAAAGTAGAGGAAATAATTGATGGCAAAAAAGGGAGATGCGAAGGACAGATATAAGCACGAGAGAGTCTTGCAAACGGGCGCAATGAACAGAAGAGGTTCAGACACCATTTGACCAGTTAGTGAGTCACACAGAGTCAAAGAGGCCGTTATTTTCCCCGAGTCACTCGTCCATTTCTCCCTCCCCACCTCTCTCTCTCTCTCTCTCTCTCTCTCTCTCTCTCTCTCTCTCTCTCTCTCTCTCTCTCTCTCTCTCTCTCTCTCTCTCTCTCTCTCCACTCCCTCAGTTCTCTCGTCGTTAAAAAGAAAATAAGCCACCAGCGAATCGCTTATGTTCGCGGGCAAGTTTCTCACGCGATCAAACCAAGTGAGCGGACGCACTGTCGCCCACACGCTCTTTCATTCGTAACCGATGTATGTGTACTATTCATCTCAACAAGTGATTCGTCACCGTGTTCAAAGAGACGATGACAAACGCAAGACGATACTGTACTACATATATATCTACTACATCTGCTACATCTATATATATATATATATATATATATATATATATATATATATATATATATATATATATATGTGTGTGATGTAAAAAAAAGTTTAAACTATCGTCATCTCAGTACAATTATCTTGCGTATTAGAAAATTGTATATACGTTACAGAATGGACGAAAGATGACTCGATGACAAAGTCGCGTGCATCAAACATATACTCGGGAAGAAGACAACGAAGAGTCGCTGTCAGCTCAAGCGGAAGTGTCTAATTTGTAGTGAAATGACTTTCGAGAGCCCTTCTTTAAGTACGATTTCAATTAAGTTCATCAACTAATTAACCCGTATCTTTAACCCCGAAAGACTGTGTGTCAAATGGGAGGACATTTTTGATTCTTCCAGTATATTATATAGAAAGAATCAAGAATAGATATAGATATATATATTTTTTATTCTCTTCTATTCTTAATGGATGAATATATATATATATATAATTAATGTCAATGCAGTGGATAAATTATAATACTAGCGTTACGTATATCAGCCTCTAATAAGATTAATTATAATAATATTTCTTAATCAACTGGAATTATAATAGTTCTCTCGAGAATTTTAAACTAATCGTCGAGCGTACAATGCATCACTCGACTTTCGAGATCGCGGAGATAATCGAAAGCTACGAGAGAGAATTTTCGTGTTCTCGTCTCATTCGTTGGAGCGGATTAGCTTTTGGCAAAATAGAGACAGAGGCGAAGCACACACCTGTGGCATTAAAGATTATCATCGCCCCGAGACCAGAAGTGTAGGATAAGTGTGCGAGGGCTTGCAAGCTGCTGCTCGTGACAATGCTACAATTGTCTTAATGGTAGAATTTTGAGTGAAGGAAACTTTCATCGTATCACTGATTGTGAGTTACGAAGCTTTTGGTGCAATCGCGTTTTCAACCCCCCCCCCCCCCCCCCCCCCCCTCTCTCTCTCTCTTTCTCTCTTACAGATGAGCTAGGAAGAAATATATTTTTTAACAAAGATTTAATTCTCCCAGAATTCGAATATAATTTTTACCAATTTTCCTGATACTTGAGAAATTAATTCAATGATTTTTTAAAATTTTGGATTATCATCGTAATTGAAGATAAAATAAATTATTTTATTTTTAATAAATATATTTCCCAACAAAGAATTAATTCTACCAAAATTCGAATATAATTTTTGCCAATTTTCCTGAAACATGAGAAATTAATTGAATGATTTTTTTTTTATTTTGGATTATTATCGTAATTGAAGATAAAATAAATTATTTTATTTTTAATAAATATATTTCCCAACAAAGAATTAATTCTACCAAAATTCGAATATAATTTTTGCCAATTTTCCTGAAACATGAGAAATTAATTGAATGATTTTTTTTTTATTTTGGATTATCATCGTAATTGAAGATAAAATAAATTATTTTATTTTCAATAAATATATTTCCCAACAAAGAATTAATTCTACCAAAATTCGAATATAATTTTTGCCAATTTTCCTGAAACATGAGAAATTAATTGAATGATTTTTTTTAAATTTTGTATTATCATCGTAATTGAAGATGAAATAAATTATTTTATTTTTAATAAATATATTTCCCAACAAAGAATTAATTCTACCAAAATTCGAATATAATTTTTGCCAATTTTCCTGAAACATGAGAAATTAATTGAATGATTTTTTTTTTATTTTGGATTATCATCGTAATTGAAGATAATAAATGATAAGATTATACATCTTATTCATTATGGCTAACAGCCTTTAGGTCTGATCATTAGAGTTTTCCCACACCCTTCAACCCTAACGAGGACAGAGAAAATGAAAAGAGTACGTGCGTTAGTCGTGACGAGAGGTCGAGAAATTGTACGACGATGAAATGCGTTTGAGATTACAAGGGAAACCCCGTATGGTACTCTGAGCATAAGGGTACATTGTAAAAAAGAAAGAGGGGAAAAAGTAGGGGGTTGTTAATGGCGAAGAAAATGCAATATGGAAGCTGGCCATTGTATAATAAGAGGGACCATTGTTACAGGAAGCCCACATGTTTCTTTCAGCATTCTTTTAGCGTTTCAGCATTCTTCAACTCATCATCGTTCTCTTGTTCTATCTACGCGCTCCCTCCCTTCCTCTCTCTCTCTCTCTCTCTCTCTCTCTCTCTCTCTCTCTCTCTCTCTCTCTCTCTCTCTCTCTCTCTCTCCCTCTCTCATTCTTCTACACGTCGCACACGCCTCACACATTTTGTCATTCCTCGCTCACGAGACTCGGGCTCGTTTGTATTTCGTGTTTAACCGCACCGCGTGCTGACAATGTGCCGTGACTGCATGCTGGAAGCATTCTTCACACCTTTTACTCTCGAGTTACGAGAGACTAAAAAAAATCATGGTTAGTAACCCCGTATGCGTTTTATTTTTTTTATTTTTTTAAGAATAAAAAAATGAGTTAACGAAGTAATTTGGACAAAAGTGGAAAAGAGATTATTGAGTTTTATTTGTGATCAATTTAGTTAGATTAAGGATACGTGCTCGCTAATTATATATATATATATATATTTGCGATGGTCGACGAAGCTTTGGGAACTTATCGTGAGATCGCGAAAAGATGAGTAAAACGTAGAAGAAGAGTTATAAAGCGCGCTCGGTGGTAAATCTGGAAATTACGGATGAAATGGGAGAGCGGATGGAACAGAAACCATTGGAAATCCAAAGAGAGAGAAAGAGAAAGAGAGAGAGAGAGAGAGAGAGAAAGAGAGAAGCTTCTCCCCTGGGTTAAGGCACACGTCGCAATCGGAGGGCCAGCTCAATCGATAACCCTCTTTCACGGAAAGTTTTCTCAACCCAGCGACTCTGGCGCCAGCGCTATACGTCATCGTTGGGCAATGCCTCGCCTCTCGTTTTTTCTCCCTTTTTTTTTTCTCTTTCTCTTTTTCTTCTTCTTCTTCTTCTTCTTCTTCTTCTTCTTTCTATACATTCTCCGCTGGGAGACGTGAGACGTAAAGTCTATACGCGTCCATCTTTGGTTATTCTGGCGAAGCCTGTGCGATCGACGGAAAGTCTCAATCGAGTTTACCCCCGACGATGAGGGCATAAAAAACTTAATTGATTCGATGATGAAGAAAATTGCCTTATTCACGTGATGGGACGAAATGTGTACATTCTTTTTTTTTATTTATTTTTTAACTATCTCTTTGACGCCCTTAATCTTAAAAGACTCGAAGATTTATTTGTGCCTTGCCAAGTCCTGGATCTATCTTGTCACATACATTTTCTGGGGCTTTGCAAAAGACGATCTTTTTGGATTTACGAACGTAAAACCCTCGAGACTTTAGCCATAACCTATTTCTAACCTCGCGAGATATTCGCAGGAATTTTCATTCGCGATGGAGTGTGCCTGAACATTGAAGCAAAAATACACCCTCTCGGGCTGGCATCCTTTTTTTTTTCTCATTTTATTTTGTTTTTTTTGTGGGAAATAAATTATCAGAGTCTGGAGGGAAATAAAAGTGACACGAAGTCGTCTCCGTTGTGAGATATGCGAAGGAATGGACACGTAATACATTTTATGCGAAATGATGGGCTAAAAAAAGGAGCTTTTTACGGTTATATAAAGTGACCCAAGGAAATTTGGAAGAAATTTTGGCAAGAGACTTGAACGTTCTAAATTATCGCCGTCCATTACGATTTTTTTATGTTAATTTTTTGTTTTTTCATTCAAGGGCTGCGTTATTTTCAAAGAAAATGAGTATTTTTAGCATAATTTGTAATGAAGATTGCAATGAATAAATTGAAAATGAGAAAAAATATGAAAAATAACTTTGGAGAAAATTTATTTGAGAATTGCTAAAACCGAGTTGAGCATAACGAGAAAGTAACCCTGCAACGCCATTGCAGGAAAGTAGAAACAGCTTTTTTCCAGATGACTGTTATTGTGCTATATCGGGCTCTTTGCTTTGGAAAAACGAATGACTCGGTAATCTCGCTGTGCGGTAATTTAGAAGGCCCAGAGAGAGGAGACTTTTGCTCCTTTTTTTTTTTTCATTTTATTTTGTTTTTTTTTGTTGGAAATAAATTATCAGAGTCTGGAGGGAAATAAAAGTGACACAAAGTCGTCTCCGTTGTGAGATATGCGAAGGAATGGACACGTAATACACTTTATGCGAAATGATGGCCTAAAAAAAGGAGCTTTTTACGGTTATATAAAGTGGCCCAAGGAAATTTGGAAGAAATTTTGGCAAGAGACTTGAACGTTGTAAATTATCGCCGTCCATTACGATTTTTTTATGTTAATTTTTTTTTATTCATTCAAGGGCTGCGTTATTTTCAAAGAAAATGAGTATTTTTAGCATAATTTGTAATGAAGATTGCAATGAATAAATTGAAAATGAGAAAAAATATGAAAAATAACTTTGGAGAAAATTTATTTGAGAATTGCTAAAACCGAGTTGACCATAACGAGAAAGTAACCCTGCAACGCCATTGCAGGAAAGTAGAAACAGCTTTTTTCCAGATGACTGTTATTGTGCTATATCGGGCTCTTTGCTTTGGAAAAACGAATGACTCGGTAATCTCGCTGTGCGGTAATTTAGAAGGCCCAGAGAGAGGAGACTTTTACTTCTTTTTTTTTATCAGTTTATTTAATTTCGACGACATCCGTAACCCGATCACGCCCTTTCGCAGGGAAAATATATATATATATATATATATTTATGCATCCACAAGAGTGTATAGAAACGCAAGGCGACCCCACTTTTCTCGCATTTCTCTCTCGTTCCTCTTTTCGTATATTCCTGGAAAATTCGTTATCCGTCGTGGCAAGTTTCTTCTCTCGTTCTCTCTCTCTCTCGAGAATCCCATCTGGCGAACGAGAAAACGGGTACTGGTAGAACCAAATTAAAACGTTTCCGAGATTCTATCGCGCGACTGCGGTCCGAGAGTTACGAGTATGCTCATCGTTTATCTGTTGAAATAACGATTTGAATTTTCATACGTATGAAAATTCAGCTCAGCGTATGAAAATTATAAATACTAAAGATACAGAAAAATTGCAGGTTAACGTCTCTGAATTTAATCTCAAGATTCGTAAAATGTTTAAAAAATTTTTTTTTTAATTTTTTATTCGCCTCTAACCATAATGCGAGTAATTATTTTTCACTCTCATGAGAATCTCATTTATTTTGCCAAACGAATGTCACGGATGGTAATTTGCAAATGAAATCTGATTGAAAAACAAAAGAAGAAAAAAAAAAAGTATTTTTGCTTTCTACGATAATTGCAATATTTAATTCCATTGATATTTCAGGGATGAGATGCTGGCAGAGAACGCGAGTCGTAATGATAATGGCAGATATTTTTTTAATTAACTTTTGACTCGTAGATTAAAAAATAATAAAAAAACATTCGACCTGCTGCAACGAGGAGGGTCAAAGGGCAAAAGTTTTAGCAGTCCCATTTTTTTCACATTAGATACGAGAGAAAACGAACTGACGTAAGCAATTCTTTTTAATTAAACGTTTCACCAGGTCTGCGCTATGTGACATTCTGACCTGCTCGTCATTGTCGACAAAATTCGGCGATCGTCCTCGTGATAATCTTCGCGTTAATATCGACGACGTTGGACTCGGCTACTTGCTGACTGACTGGTGAGAGAACCCGAGAGCACGTAATTTTTGCGTTTATATCATACTTTACGATCAGTGCGCTTGACGCCCTCGACAGCCCATGCGGCATACAAATTGGCAAATTACCTCCGGGGGCCTCCCCTTGTACGAGTAATACCAGCCGATCGCCATTTTTATGCTCTCGTTTTGCACGATTCTTTCTTATGATCTTTTGCTCACATTTTTTTTTCTTTTTTTTTTTTCGCATCACCTCGTTTACGAGACATCGCACGTGCGTTCACAGTGCGATAAAATTGCACGTAATAATTATGAGGAGGCGATCAGCGATTTTATAATCTTTGGTCCAGCAGGAGGATGAGTAGCCATTTTAATAATCGAACGATTTAAAATTATTTTGTGACAAATTTATGATGAAATATTGTCAAAGAATAAAAAAACTCGACGTTATTATTATTATTTAAATATAATTTTTAATTATTTGAAAAGACATCGATAACGTAACTCATGAGTAAGATCCAGAGGAAGGAGAGAATGTCACAGTGAATCTCACGACCTTTGGAGAATATTTTACGAGTGTTAAATTCCGGACTCGAGCTGGAATATTTTTCGTTCAAAGGATCTCTCGAAGAAAAGGGCCATGCATAAAAATGTTTTTTTGCGAGCGAAAAGTTTCAACGTGACCAAAGATGCAAGCTGACTGGAATAAACTCGATATTGCTCATAAATTTTCATGTTGATCCTTGTGTCTCTGTGTGTGTATATAAGCCACCCTTGAGTATGCTAAAACTACCCCCAAAAAGCTAGACGATGACAACTACGAGAGATTCATACTGTCGCCTCCACTGTGTCGGCTTTGCATCGATGCATTTTATATTCTTCCTCCTTTTTTTTTTCTTTCTTCATATTTCAGCCAAACAAAAATTCTTCTCAACACAATGTTCCGTTGTTTAAAATTGATTAATGCATGAGTATGATCTTTTTTTTTTTTTTTTCGCATCACCTCGTTTACGACACATCGCACGTGCGTTCACAGTGCGATAAAATTGCACGTAATAATTATTATATATTATATTATATATTATATTATATATTATATTATATATTATATTATATATTATATTATATATTATATTATATATTATATTATATATTATATTATATATTATATTATATATTATATTATATATTATATTATATATTATATTATATATTATATTATACATTATATTATACATTATATTATATATGAAATTTCGCGTAAACGGAAGTGTCACGAGTCAGCAAAAGAAGAAAAAAAGAAAATACGAAATGGAAAAATAGATAAATCTAAAAGTCAATAAAAAATACAAAACTTTTCGTTTCTTTATATATATATATATATCGAGAAATATATTTTAGATATATATCTTGGATAATTATTTAATATATTTCATCGAAAAGTTTACGTCGAAAATATATTGGACAAATTCATATCTTTCATATATATATATATTTTTTTTTTTTCTTTTTTTTAATGTACCTTTTTGTCCATGGGGAGAGAAGAAGCGTGCATGAAGTAAGTTATAAGCTCATCGGTAGGCGGTCAAACTTTCAATCTTAATTCCAAACACGTCGCGTGTGGCGCCCATAGTACAAGATGGTGTCTTCCACGTGCGTGTAGTTGAACCCATCTCCCCCCCCCCCCTCTTTCTCTCTCTCACAGCCCCATCAAAATCGATAATACATTTCATGTGTCAGTTCATATAACTTTTTCGATAAAATATTAATCACTTTTCAAACTCCTTTTGCAGGCTAAATACACAATTATATATAATATAATATAAGCTCTCTCAATATATTGTCATTTATTTATTTATCCTACAATAAAATGGGAGCCACTTTGTAAATATTGTTTTGGGGCTGGTCTAAAAAATTAAACCAAAATGATTGATTGCCCCAATCACGCGAGTGATCTGTCACGTCTCCCTATATCGTCAAGTCGACATTTCATTTCATTTTTTTTTTTTTTTTTATCACAGGACTGCAATGGAAATTTGGCAATTTTTCACATTGAAACTACCCAATTGCCAAAAAATTAAGTTATTTTTGCAGCAAAATATATGGAGGATTTTTTGATAAAATAAAATGTCAATTGTTTTTTTTTTTAGCTGAAATCGACTCGAGCACAATATAAATATTTTTCTTTTTTACTTTTCAAAAATTCAGAGTCAATTATAACTAATAAAGAGACTGTGTCGAAAAGAAAAAGGATCTTGGCAGTAAAAAAAAAAGGGGGGGGTTGTAGTGAACTACCCCAATGTGTATAAAAGTGTAATTCGAGAAAGATGGGAAATGGGCGTGATGGGGTTGATTCACCGGCGTAGCACACGAATTGGTCACGAAATAATGAAACGTCTGCGGCTTTGAGCGAGACGTATATTTCTGCCCCTCGTGGCGTCGTCGTCGTCGTCGTCGTCGTCGTAGTCGTCACGCGTCTGTAAATCGTCCAACAATAATCCACCCTTACCGGTGATTCGTACAGTGGTTGCCGACATTCAGCCAAACTCTGGCAATTTTCACGGTTTGTACAATATATAAATTATAACTATATATATATATATATATATATACAAACAATATACGTGCGTGTTTGCTACAATTCATCTAATAAGATAATAACTTACTGAGTGGAGAGCTACGCGATCGCTATAAAGTTGCGGTATATGAAAAGTTTTTTTCTTCGAGGGCGCGAGTTGACTCACCCCTTCGTAAGGGCGAGAGTCCTAAAGAACATGGAAGGGGGTGGGGGAGAGCGAGATAAAGAGAGAAAACGAAAGAGAGAGAGGGAGAGAGAGAGAGAGAGAATTATACGACTAGTAGAACCCCGTGGATAAATGACAGAAAAATAATTAAACGTTACGGCAATCGAGTTTCCGTCGCATGGATATGATAGTTGAGAAGGTGGAGCGAAAGCTCTGGAGCTGGGAGGGTTGAAAATGTTCACAGAGTCGAAGTTACAAACATTTATATATATATATATATCGCGACGCAGCGCTCACAATCCCTCTGCACCTCCATCGCTATATATATATATATATATATATATATATATATATACGCAGCGCTCACAATCCCTCTGCACCTCCATCGCTATATATATATATATATATATATATATATATATATATATATAGCGATGGAGGTGTAGAGGGATTGTGAGCGCCGCGTCGCGATGGCGTCAAGAACTAATTTATGCAGAATCGTCAGGGATTGCAACGGGATTCGCACAAACGTTGTTTCTACACACACTGCAGATACGTATATTAATTATTCAACTGCGATATATATATAGACAGAGAATTTTCTGAAACATTAAACAATCCTCGTACATAGTAAACTCGTGGAGGCAGATAAACGCAAAATGACAGAGTGCAACGGATGCTTTGTGACTGCAATCTGTTACGCACAAATTTATATATCTGAATAATGCGAGTATGTCATGTGTGTGGGTCATGCCATGTGTGTGTTATAAGAATTAAAAGACGCTGCAGCGTCTCGACGCCAAGTCATTAAGAAAATATTTTTTTAAATAAAAATATAACAAATTTTCGATGCATAAAAACGATATGAAGAAATTTTTTTTTAATACAATTGTTTTTTTTTTCTCTCTATCGCAACCCTCGCATGCACAACTCCACTTTTCGACGCCCCATCACCACATATCGATATTCTAATCGCACGGCAGGAGTCTAGAGGGTTTTTTCACATCGCCCATGCCAATTTGCCGCCTTATTCCATTTTTATTATTTTATTTATTCATTTTATCCTTCAATTTCGAATCCTCAATAACGAACATTTTCCACACCATTTTTGCCATCAGAATATTGATCGGCGAATGATTAATTTTCATGAAGGTCGCAGAAGTGAATTTCACTTTTTTGCTCTATCACAAAATATGAAATTTTCCATCCGAATTAAATATGCAAAGAAATGTGTTATGTATATATGTATATATATATTTTTTTTAATTCGTGGGTAAATTCACAAATTTCGTGCATAGGAAATTTTATACGTGTGCGAATGTTGTTTTCCCCAGTAAATCATTCTCCATCTTTCATCATTTGATATTGTACACACACACACACACACATATATATACATGTTTTGTGATCGTTATACGTATATTAGTTGGCAAAAAGTTTACGTAAATGAGCAGAGTTTGCCAGGAGAGAATTCTCGTGTGTTTGGCGATCATATCAGGGGGTGGATGAGATATTTAATGGTAAAGAGTCTCGTCTGTCTATAGGGGTGTTTTGACGTTAAAAAGGGCGTATCGAGTGGGTTTTAGCGTAGATTTTTAAATTTTATTTTTTAATGGCATTCTGGCATTAAAAAAAGTAGCGAACAATATAACTTAACTAACTAACTAACTAAAAATATTGCGTGCTACTGATGTGTGTTGGGGGATGTTTGGGGGGATGGCTGAACATCCTGTGTTTGTCAAGGGGGGAGGTGAATTGACGTCGTGTCTCTCGTGCAAACGATAATTCCCCTTCGGCTGATGGATTTGTGCACACACGAGGCAACGAAGCAACGAGGACGACGAAGACGACAACGACGCTTGTCCTGTGACACGAGAACGCGACGGAGGAGTACAAAAAGAGAGCGAAATGCAGAGAAAGAGAGAGTGAGCGGAAGGTACAGAAAAAGAGAGAGAGAGAGAGAGAGAGAGAGGGGGGGGGAGTAAAAACGATAAAGACGAAGAATATATTCACCCCCACCCCTCGCTTCTTCCCTTTCCGTTTCCCCGGAGACATTGAGCTCATGCCTCTTCACACCCCCACTCATATTCGAACTTCCCTTCCATCTCCAAGTTCGCTATTTCACCCCATTCTTCGTCTCGGTATAGCTGAACACGCTTTTACGTCTCGTGTCTTTAGTCCTCCGTTTTGCTCTCTCTCTCTCTCTCTCTCTCTCTCTCGTTCTCTCTCTCTCCCGTTAGTATTTCGAGCCCAACTCAACGCGGCAATCAACCCTCGAGCTACGCCGAGAGCAGCTTAACAGAGGGAAATCAAGAATGACGCGTCTCACGCGTTTCCGGAATCACAAAAGAACTAAAGAAAGAGAATTTCATCAATCTCACGAAGTTTCAGTCGGTTCCTTTTTTTTTTTTTTTTCATTCCTTTTTCTCCGGACGCTTCACAGAGTCGAGAGTGAGAGAGAGAAAAAGAGAGAGAGAGAGAGAGAGCATCAATCGAGATAACTGAAGAAATGGACCACCAGGAAGAATTATTATGTAGGGAGAGGGAAGGGGGGGGGGGAGATTAAAAAGTATAAATAATAAATGCAAGATGAGAGAAAGACGCGCATGTATTTAGTGTTCGTGATGCCAAGTTATATATTTTCCGCGCAGACATTTCAGTCGTCGTTATCAGCC
>OY769903.1:28084736-28147014 GCA_963669185.1 Dyspetes luteomarginatus | reverse complement strand
AAGAGGCAATGGCGAGCGAGGAGAAGACGAGAAACGAGCATGTTCGCGTTCCCAGCGCTAAACGCCCGGGGAATGCAAAAGGCTGAAAAAGAAATGATCGGGCAGGGTTCGCAGGCCAATGTAGAGTCTCTGGTGGCGAGCCGGATTGCACCACAACGAGAGAAGAGACCTGAGCGCGAGAGGTACCAGCCGGCAAAAGACCAAGAAGACCAAGAAGGCTAAGAAGATGAAGAAGAAGAGGAGAAGAAGGAGATGGAGGAGGAGGAGGAGGAGGAGGAGACCGGACGATGACGGTGGGAAAGAACGAAGAGTTGGCCGTGGCTCAGGAACAAGGATCCTCGCAGTTGCAACTTGCTCTTTTCTCTTTGGTGGAGAAGCAGCATCCGCCAGGGCCGTGCAACAAGGCCCAGAAAACCTTCGACATAACAAGTGGTGTCTTCCCTAAAGATTTTGCTCCAGGAAATACACTTTTGTGGCATTATTCTCTCTCTCTCTCTCTCTCTCTCTCTCTCTCTCTCTCTCTCACACACACACACACACACATATATATGAAATATATTCGCGATTTATGAAGGAAAAGTTTCCACATTATCGATATTTTACTCTTTTTCGTGGGAAAATTCTCGAATTTTTTAACATTCTATTCAGTTTTATAACTACCTGGAATATATATATATATATATATATATATATATATATATATATGTATGTATGTATGTATGTATATATTCGACACGTTCAGTACATATCAAGGAGAGAAGAGCAATGGAGAGTTAACTTTCATCCTTTGTCAGCTACACAGAGCAGTGAACGAGACAACATGGTGCAACGTCGGTGGAGTTTGTGCAGGGTGCGATGACTCGGTCGAGCTCGAGACCGGACCTCGAACCCTCTACAATACAACACGATATTTCTCCTTCTTCCGAGAGAAAAGAGCTCGAGTAATAAAGAGAAGGAGTAGAAATCGTATTCACGTATTCCAACGACCACTGTAACATCGAGAGGTTCATATTGCCTCGCCAACGACTATTTTACATATATATATATATATATATATATATATATATATATATATATATATATGTGTGTGCAAACTATCGAGTATAGAAATTGCTCGATACTGCAGGGGCCTGCAAGTATTTTAAATTCTGAATAATAGGAAAATTATTCAAATTTTCATTTCATCAGGGGAATAAATCAAATGCAAATTATTCTAATCAAAATATGCGAAGAATATTCAAAATTCACGGATTGTTCAAACAAATGTCGAATTTTATTTAAACGCAAATTTGTAAAAAAAAAAAAAAAAAAAAAAAAAATTGAATTGTAAATTGAATGTTGTAGGTCGCCAGACTCAAAGGGGTTGTGGAGCTTTAAAACGTGCTTTTTGATATTTTCATCAATTATGAAGTTTCGAATTATTTGAATAATTCAGACGAATTTTCAATTCGCAAATTACGAGATTAATATTAATATTGAATTTAATTTGATTCAAAAGATATTAGCAAGTTTCTGGTAGAAATATATATATATATATATATATAGACGAGACATGCAAGCGAAGACACAAGTTCGGTCCTCGACACACACACTCGGGGTCGATGGGCAACTCGACAATATTGCACGAGTTGAGACATTCTCCGGAAATTGGGCACGTAATTACCGGCCACCGGAGACAAATTTCTCCCTCGTCTGTCTTGCACCCTGGAATTTCAGCGATGCCTTCTCCTTATCATTCTCTCTCTCTCTCTCTCCCTCTCGCCATTTTTATACCTTCGGTTTTTACTCTTCGTTTGCTTCTCATTCACATTTAACTCGGGCCAATTATGGGCTCTGAGATTCTTTTTTTTTTCCTCAGGATCTCCGCGCAGGCCATACTCGAAACTTCTGTTACAAAGCTCGAGTAATTTGGCTGAGGGGGGAGGGAGAAATCAGCAAGGGGTAGTTTTTAATACTGATAGTATAGCAGCTATGAAAATATTAAATAAATTTTTCGTGCAATTAAATGGGGATTTAATGAAACCAAAAAATAAGATAAATGGTAATTGGAATAATAAATTAAACAATTATATCATTTAAATTGGAATAAAATGAGTGAGCATATAAATCATCGGTGACCTCATCAAACCGCCTCGAAGTGTGAAAAAAAAACATTTTTTAATCGCAACACGTTCGTGACCTCTCTGGGGACTCAGGACGATAAAAAAAAATTGCAATTTCTTTTGCCAGCTAAAATATAGAGTGAGAGAGATATAGATCAAAAAAAATTAATTCCATCAGCCAGGAATTTATGATTGACGATGAAAATAAACAAACATGAAAGCTGATAATGTTCAACAAATCTCGCGTTTAATTAATCAAAGATTCAATCTTAATAATCAAAATAAATGGAATGAAATTTATTACCAAAAAAACTATACGAGACAATTGCATCGTGCGTGTGCAATTGCAATAATGAATTAAACAAAATTATATCATTTAAATTGGAATAAAATGAGTGAGCATGTAAATCATCGGTGACCTCACCAAACCGCCTCGAAGTGTGAAAAAAAAACATTTTTTAATCGCAACACGTTCGTGACCTCTCTGGGGACTCAGGACGATAAAAAAAATAGCAATTTCTTTTGCCAGCCAAAATATAGAGTGAGAGAGATATAGATAAAAAAAAATAATTCCATCAGCCAGGAATTTATGATTGACGATGAAAATAAACAAACATGAAAGCTGATAATGTTCAACAAATCTCGCGTTTAATTAATCAAAGATTCAATCTCAATAATCAAAAATAATGGAAAGAAATTTATTACCAAAAAAACTATACGAGGCAATTGCATCGAGCGTGTGCAATTGCAATAATGAATTAAACAAAATTATATCATTTAAATTGGAATAAAATGAGTGAGCATATAAATCATCGGTGACCTCACCAATCCGCCTCGAAGTGTGAAAAAAAAATCATTTTTTAATCGCAACACGTTCGTGACCTCTCTGGGGACTCAAGGAAGATAAAAAAAAATTAATTCCATCAGCCAGGAATTTATGATTGAAGATGAAAATAAACAAACATGAAAGCTGATAATGTTCAACAAATCTCGCGTTTAATTAATCAAAGATTCAATCTTAATAATCAAAATAAATGGAATGAAATTTATTACCAAAAAAACTATACGAGACAATTGCATCGTGCGTGTGCAATTGCAATAATGAATTAAACAAAATTATATCATTTAAATTGGAATAAAATGAGAGAGAACAAAGCATCGGTGACCTCTCGAAAATCAGCTCGAAGTAGAAAAAGCCGCGCGTTTTTACCGCAACGTTCGTGACCTCAGGGGCTAGCGATGATAAAAAAATGTTGCGGATTCTTTCGGGGCAAAAAAAAAAAAAGAGAGAGAGAGAAATGAAATAAAATAAATTCCACTAAGCCGGAACTTATGACTGCGCCGTTGCGCTTCCCGTACTGCAGTGAAAAAACGCGCGGCCGCACTTGCCGATATTTTATAACGCTCTGAAATGTTTTCACGTTTCTCGGTAATTGTCCCGCGAGCAATGCACGCGATGAGCCACGATTTTTGTCCTGGTTTAGCGAGAGTTATTAAATACGGCTAATTAGACTCATTTTGTGCTCGTGCATAAACGTTAAATACAATAATAATAATAATAATATGAAATTGTCATGAACGTGTTATAAAATAACCAAATATTATTCAAATTTAAAATACAAAATATGAGCGATTCCTACCGTATTAGTCAATCGTAGAATGTAAATAATTAATATGAATGAGCATCTCGTCAGCCTTTCACGACTTACCTGAAATCAGAAGAGAGGAAAAATGATCAATTAGCAAATTGTACAATAAATTTTACTTTTATCGAGAAAAATTTATTGGGTTTATAAATTTTTGAGAGGTCGAGAAGGAAAAATGGGCAAACTAAATATTAATATATATATATATATATATATATATATGGCACGTGTACGTAATAGCCATAGAAGAGAGGAGGAGATTGCATACCAAGAGGTATGAAAGTATTTATCTAACGTCCGTATATGCCAGCGTCGGGACTCTGCAGTAATTCGTCTGTGAGAGGGAGCAAAACTGGCGTGGCGATAATTGATGGCTCGAGCGAATAGAGCGAGAGTCGTGCAACTTGAGCGATTGGTGTGTGTTAGAGTCGCGAGGGACTTGCCGAGTTATATATACATATATATATATAAATGTATTACGTATACATCATTGTACATGTATATACATATATCTAAGTATGTTTATACGTCAGAAAGAGAGAGAGAGAGAGAGAGAAAGTGAGAAAGAAAGAGAAAAACACACGGGGGCGTCAGGATTGATGGCCCTCGATTTCAATGCGCAAAATGGCTCTTCACTCGCATCCGTGGAGATAACGGTATCCCATTTAATCTCACCCTCTCAGTGGTCGCATCCCTCTTGGCATACTCGGACGCTCGCCGAGGCCGAGAGGAGATATATATATATATATATATATATATATATATATATATATATATATGTATAGGTGAATTTGCGCCTAAGTGCCTCACGAGGAAGAAAATTATTGCCGAGCAAGAGCCTCGAGGGTTCACGCGCTCGAGTACTCAAATATACTATATATATATATATGTTTCCGGTTCTCATTGCTCTGCCCTCGAAAATGCGGTGCAGCATTCTATATTAATTATCGTATGAATAATAAAGCCCAAAAGTTATTTCAAATGAATGTGATATAAATTGGTCGAGACGCAAGAGAGAGAGAGAGAGAGAGAGAGAGAGAGAGAGAGAGAGAGAGAGAGAGAGAGAGAAGAAATATCGTTACACGCAGATGGTCTTGATAGGAAATCATATCGATCGGTGTATATCAAGTGTTGTGTATATATATATAGATATCATTTATCGAGATACATATATCGAATTTGTGGTATACGAGAGAATCCGTAACCCAACACGGAGAATTGATAACCGGAAGCCAGAGTACAAGCGTATAGCTACGACGAAACTTCCGGCGTAATCGAAACCGCAGAGAACGTGTGCGCGCATGCGGCTGAATAAACGCGTAAAAGGCTTTGAATTGACGCGTATAAGGACAGAAAGAGGAAAAGGAAGAGGAGGGGGAGGAGGACTTTGTGGTAAAATAGACATCAAACACCGCGGTACTGGCTCTCGAACTGCTCAAACGGAATCAAATATGAGGGAAAACACAATTGAATCCGGCCAAATGTCATCTGTATATATATATATATATATATATATATATATATATATATATATATATATATATATGCGTATTTGCCAGTCTCTGTGCAAAGAGCGATTCACACGAGCGTCAAACGATTAACGGGTTTGCCATTACAAGCGCCAATTACAGAATAATTCAATATTAAATAACGAGGCAAACACAATTCACAAAGAGTATCAATTATCCGACCGTTACGTATTAATGGGGTGGCTAAGAATAATCTGTTTGTCGTGCATAATTAAAATTCACAAATTTCTATAATTCGATTCTATATGATAGATATAATAAATTTTCTAATTATTATCCTATCAATTATACATATATAGAATTATTTAGATTTTGAATGAGAATGTGCCCTTTACACGTTTGTAATTATGTGATAAATTGTGAATGATATATTTCAAATAATTCAATATTTAAAAATGAATTATTTGGGATAAAAGATAATAAATAATTTTATTCAATTGAATTATTGTCGATAGGAAAGAAAAAAAAAAAAAACTTTTATACCTTCAAAGTACTAAATTCTATGATGAATTCCGAATGAAATGGTTTTTTTGTGTATAAAAGGGGACAGTTGCGGTGACAAGCGACAAGAATATGTGGGTCAGGGAAAGACAGAGACGCCAGAAAATATGTCCAGAAGCCGACGACGACAAAGGGTGTGGAAGGAAAAAAGCATCCAGCCACGATGAGACGAGACAAAGAGCGAGAGAGGGAGAGAGAGTGAAGGAAAAAGAAGGAAAAAAATGTAACCTCAAGCATGATGGGCTCGGGGATATCCGTCTCGGTGTCGGTCGTGAACTTCCCGACTACCGACAGCCGCACCTATATAATGCCAACGTATCTTTTCTTTGACATATATATATATTTGATACCACCATATTGGACATCTCGTCCCCTCGTTTCCTTCCTCTTTTCACTGTCTTTCTTCCTTCAACGACTCGAGGCATGCAGAGCTCTCTTTTGCTCAATTTCCCCCTCTCACCTTGTACACATCCCGATTCGTGACAGCACCCTGACTTTTCGGCCTCGATATTCACATCTATGGCCTCTTTTTCCCTGTTCCCATACAGTCGACAAAAAAAAAAAAAAAGAGGTCTGCACTTCCGCCTCGACATCGAGAAAAATGGATTTATCGAATTTAAATAAGAATTATTCGAGTGGAACAAAATTCGTTTGTAGAAAAAAAAAAAAAAATCGTTTTTCTCGGTCAGCGGATCAATTTTACCAAAATGTGCAACGATAATTTTTTTATTTAAAAAAAATATATATACATATATATACTTTTAAAAATTTAGTACTCAAAAATTGTTTGGCAATTTAATGTAAAATGCGTTATTGGCCACGAGAGGGCGACAGTGGATCGAGAATAAAGTAAAATGGTCCTTGATGACGGAGCAAAGAATATTTTCCAGCAGGATCAATTGGATTTTTTTTTGTGTACGAAACATAAACGACAAGTAGTAGAGCGTTTCCTTGTGTATTCTCATGTGATCCATACACGAAAGAGAGAGACAGAAAGGGAAAGAGACAGAAAGAAAGAAAGAAAGAGAAAGAAAGAATGAAAGAGACAGAAAGAAAAGAATAAAGAACAGAAGAGCGTCTCGAGTGTATCATTGCTGGGCTTATCACTCTGTATATCTCTTTCATCTCTTGGTCAAGATCAGTGAGGGTGAAGAAAAAACATCGCAACCCTTGCCTTGATGGATCGTCAACATTACGAGTCGACGAACGAACGAGAATTCGTGAGTATAGTCAAAGCAAGGAATCTCTTCTAGATGGTTTGTTGTGTTCTCTATATACACAAGCTCGTTGCCATCCTCGAAAACCCCTGATATGCCTTGCAGATATAGGCACCCCTTCCCCCCTTGCCGTCAATCCCATTTTCTGCGCATTTCCGACCACGTTATTCTCTCTCTCTCTCTCTCTCTTTCTCTCTTTGCCTTTTTCTCTTTCTACCTGCTTCTGTTCGACTACTAAAATGAGACGTAACGAGCATTTCTCGACCAAGCAGTCACCGTGTATACTGCTCTCAATCGTCAACCGCTCTCTGCATGCTATGAATTTCCGGAACATAGAACGCCTCGGGATTTCCCAGCCAAGAAGGAAAGCACATAACGAGTGTTGGAATATTCTTTCTTCCTCCACTCACTCACTCCCTCTTTTCCCCTCGATATAATACTCCTTGAACTCTCGAACCTTCTGCGGCGTATATATATATACATAGCATAATGCGAACTGCTCAAGTTTATGCCAATAAAGCGATAAACTCAGCTTTACTAATAATTCCATTATTCAATACCACGTTCGATTTTTGAAGAGTAGCCTCGTTAAATTTACGATTTTTCATCTCGTGAAGTGATATGTATAGAGGGATGAACGAACGAATTGAATGATAAACAATTAGGAATGATTTTGGAACAAGAGCTTAATAATTGGATAAGAGAATAGCTTGTAGGCATTCTTAGAGATCAACTACAGAAATATATATATATATATATATATATATATATATATATATATATATATATATATATATATATATATTAAAGGTGGAGGTACGCAGTGTATTATATAATGAGATCATTATTATACGAGTGCTGAGTTTATCGCTTCATTGGCATTGTGTAAAGACGTTCGCGTTTGCTCATATATATATATATATATAGAAATTTGCCCCTTTAAATTCACGACTTTGTATACCTCTTGAAATTTTAATATTCAGAGAAAAAATAATTATATAAATAAATGAAAATACAAAAACAAATTATATTACATCAAATAGAAATATCAACTGGTCGGTATTTTTTCCTGTTGTTCTTTTCCACAAGGATTTAAAAATAGAAACACGTACCCAGACACAGTTGATAAATTCTATCTGCATTGTGCGTGACGATAAAAAAAAATAAATTAAAAAAAAAAAAACCAGGAATCGTACTTTGGTAATGGACTCTTTGGTAAAACGGTCACGGTGTGAATTTTCAATGGGTCCAGCTGATATATCAGTCGAGGCATAATATGCCCCCCCCCCCCCCACCGCCCACCCCCAAAGTACCCCGTCGTGCACAATCTACGATGTGGTGTGTGTGTGTGTGTTTGTGTGTGTCGATGACACGCGCACGACGGTCTCGAGCGCAATGGCCTTATCGCGCCAATACTCTCTGCGGGAAGACTTTCCTTCGACGTTCACGATAGAAACTAGAGCTCGTAGAAGCTCTCTTGCACCGGGGCACGTTATAACACCGCATAACATCCAAGCTCTTGTCAGCATCGAGCTATCTCTTGCATAGCTCTCATCGTGCATATATGACTCAATTTTATATATATATATAGAATTGAGTCATAATAGTGATATTATTTATATATATATATATATATATGTATATATATATGTATATACAATGTAATATATATATATATATATATATATATATATATATATATATATATATATATATATATATAGGCGGTTATAGATTGTGAGCTTGTAACACGATGGAGAGCTTTTGCGCTTCTCCCCTCTCGCTCATGACTTCCCGTTGCGATATCACACAGGCTCTTCCTCACTATATGAATCGAGTGAAAACTCAAACATATTCCACCCTCTCAAAATACGTGGGAGGTCACGATAACATTCTTTTTCAAATAATTATAATTATAATTGGAAAAAAAATATTTTTCAAATTAGTATAATTATTCGTAATTGTTTAGCTGTAAAATTCAATCGTTTTTTTTTTCTTCTAATACATATAAATATTTTTTTAATTCGTATAATTTATCGTTATTTCATCCACCAAGAGATATTTAACATGTCGATGAACGTTTTTTTCATTCCTCATTTATCACACGTAAAGTTAACTGAAAAGGCTTGAAAAAGATTAATCGTTGAATGAAAAATGTAAGGGAGGGAAAATTTTGCTTGTGATATTTTATTACAGTATGGGGTGTATTGAATAGAAATTTACACGATAATATCAGACACTCAATTTTGAGAGATGAGGGAGAGAGAAATGTGTGTGTGAGTGTGTGTGTGTGTGTGTGTGTATGTTGCGAGTGATCCGAGAGAAACGTGACGTTGCAAGAGAATTGTGTCTTGTACATTTTCGTCTATAATAGCGTGATCATGGAGTGCTTCCCCCCACCCCCATCCCACCCCCAACCACCGCCATCCTCTTTCTTTCTGCACACATGAACGGTATGTCTAGGGATATTTGCCCTGTGGCACAAAATAAAAATCCCACCCCTCTCTCGCTCTCTCTTTCTCCCCCCACCCCTCGAGAAAGCTCTCTCTCTCTCGAATTTTCGTCACTGCACTCACACAATCAGGGAGCTTAATGGATTCTCTTTTGGGATGGCAAAAGGGAGCTTTTTGCTCGAAAATACCAGAGAATTTTCTGGCGCGTTGAGCTTTTCGATTCTTTCTCGAAAACGAAAACGAAGTTTAAATAAATAAAATGAAAAAACAAAAACGTTCGAATTAGATTGTGAGCTGTTTGTGTGCAGAGAATAAAGAGGGAAGAACGTGTCGGGGGGTGAAAAGCACGCAGGCATGAAAATCTAAAGGGGAAAAGATACGCACTGGCAGATGTCCTTCCCCTCCCTTCACTCCCCATCAAAAACATAAAGACGCAGAAGCCTCAAGAAGGCCATTAGAAATTCAAATATGGTTAACGTTCTCCATTTGATTGCATATCGCGGTCTCAAAAATCATTCAAGACTCCAATTATATATATATAGTATATTGGATATATATATATATATATTATCGTTTATTTTCTTTACGAGTTAAGCACAAGACGACAAGAATATTTGTCAAAGTCCGCAGTGGGTGGTAAAAATTTATAGCTGGTGGTTCCTCATGCCAGGAGCTTCAAACACTTTTCTCCCACGTATGTTTTTTTTTACACGTGCGTTGTGCGTTGTGTGTGTGTGGTTCGATGCGAAAATTCGCAGCTGGCATCGAAAAGCGGAAGCGGTTACGGAATTAACTCTACTTTAACGGTTTAACGAGGGGTGGGGGATGAAACGAGAAGGTGAGCAGGTGGAGTAGCAGCCTCCCCCATCTCTCTCTCTCTCTCTCTCTCTCTCTCTCTCTCTCTTGCCCTCTCGCCCCTCACCCCCCCGCCCCTTCTCGCCCCTCTCCCTACCTCTCGCACTCAATGTCTCACTCATTCACGGGTGCGCTGCACCAATACGTTTCATGAATACATATGTGTAAACGTACCTGCAATTAAACCAACGGACGCAAATTAGACAGCATTCAACGCGAGCAAGAACGGAAGGAGAAGCTCGTACGTACTAAATTTATACACACATACAAATATGAACCATCTATACATATACATATATATATATATATATATATATATATATATATATATATATATATAATATATCTATATATATCTATATACAATATATATACACACATATATATATACTCGCTACTGCTCTCTCCGTTTTATATTATGCTGTTGAAACGCGCAAATACATCCCCCTGCAACGACCTCTACTGCCCCTCCTCGTTTAAATTTCCGGACAACACGAGTTTCTCACGCGGTGGATGACTTTATTTGACCCAAGGACGATAACGAGCGCATTATGAAGCAACGACATCATTTTTTACAGCACAAGAAAAATATCCTCTAAATATTGAGCACGAAATTGAGTTATTTTTTTGGGGCTATAAAAAAATTGATATTTATGATTAATTACTCATGATATCATTTTTGTAATGATATATTTTTTTTTTCAATTAAATGGCGACGCCATTATACAGAAATACAGAATTTGAAGGCGAGGCCTCTTCCACCATGAGATTGTAAGAGAGAGAGAGAAGCTACATGGCCTTCTATTCCTCATCACCTTCATTATATATCTCGTTGCCTCCCTTCCCAATTACTATATATCTCTCTCATTGCGGTTTTTTTTTTTTTTTACGTCTATATACATATACTTGGACTTTCCCTCGTATAAACGAGGGAGGGGGAGAGATAGTAGATGGGCGAGGGAATAAAGTTGAGACCCGAGCTCGGATGTAATTAGGAAGCGAATTGAGCGTACACGAGACCAATGGAACATTTCACGGAAGTCATTCGCCTGAATCGTCAACTTGTCCGCATCGTTCTTCGTCTTCGCCCTCGTTAAATGTCAGCCAGGAGATTTGCCGATTGAGCCGAAGAAAAGTGATAGAAATGAAGATAGAAAGAAAAAGAGAGGGGGGGGGGGGGGGATTCAGTATCTCGTTGAAATCGTAAAATACAATCGTGAATAAAAATACGATCGTTTAACTATCGCGATTTTCATCCTCCATTTGTATAGCGAGAATATAAATCCATTTGTATAGCGAGAATATAAATCCATTTGTATAGCGAGAATATAAATCCATTTGTATAGCGAGAATATAAATCCATTTGTACAGCAAGAATATAAATTTTCATTTATTTTTTGTACTATAATGAATCGGAAAATTATTGAAATATTTCTTAATTGAAATATCCCAATTGAGCAATAGTTGAGGAATCGTTGAGAAAAAAATTAAAGAATAATTGAGAATAATTCTAATGCTTTCGCGCGACAAATTGTCAAATTGTAAAATGACAGTGGCAAAAAAAAAACAACTGGGAGGACGATTAGAGAAGATATATTTTGTAGGGAGCATCTCAATTATTATATGCTGGAAGTGAAAAATTCATCGCCTTACAAAACATTAATAATATACCAAAAATCGTGTCTCGACGAACTTTGCGTCGTAATAATGCGCTCGTGTGTGGTGTCATCGATCTCAGCATTATATAAGTCCCCAATACCCCAATGCTTCTATTGAGAAATAGCTGAGAAATAGTTGAAAAATAATTGTTAAATAGTTGAGAAATAGTTGAAAAATAATTGTTAAATAGTTGAGAAATAGTTGAAAAATAATTGTTAAATAATTGAGAGACAGTTGAAAAATAATTGATAAATAATTGAGAGACAGTTGAAAAATAATTGTTAAATAATTGAAAGACAGTTGAAAAATAATTGTTAAATAATTGAGAGACAGTTGAAAAATAATTGATAAATAGGTTTTTTTTTTTTTTTTTAAATAATTGAGAAATAATTGAGAAACATTAAAATGGTTTCGTGCGACAGATTTTCAAATTGTGAAATGACAGGCAAAAAATTAACTGGCCTCTCTTTCTCTCTCTCTCTGGCCTGGTCTCTCAATTATTATTATTATTATTATTATTACATGCTGAAAACGACAAATTCATCACACGTTGAAGCATCAGCAATATACCAAGAATCGTGTCTCGAAGTACTTTGCGTTTTATTAACGCTCCGTGTGTGGTGTCGTCGATCGCAGCGTTATAAGCCGGAAACGGCACACGCATGCTAACGCACGTTGAATGACAAAGAACATCAGCAAGAGAAAAATACTTCCATTACAACGAATTATCCAGATGTATTTGTATTTTACGTTCTTTGTGCGATTCACCGAGGATTTATCATATTCTCGCTAACCATTGAACTCTTGACCGATCAAGGGATGTTTTTTCTGATCCGAAAATCCTCAGTGTGCGATTACAATACAAATGTGATAGAAAGAGAGAGGTGGGGGGGGGGGGGGGGGGAGAGAGAGAGAGAGAGAGAGAGAGAGAGAGAGAGAGAGAGAGAGAGAGAGAGAGAGAGAGAGAGAGAGAGAGAGAGAGAGAGAGAGAGAGAGAGAGAGAGAGAGAGAGAGAGAGAGAGAGAGAGAGAGAGAGAGAGAGGAGAGGAAGAGAGAGAGGGCGGGAGAGGGAGGAGGGAGAGAGAGAGGGGCGGGAGAGAGGGAGAGAGAGAGAGAGAGAAGAGATTACAAGAATCGTGTAGATGCGCATGTGGGACGTAAAGACACAGTGAAACTTTTGCATAAATTAAGGTGTGCGTGTGCGAATGCGCGTGTGTAATTTATGTAAACTCTATGGTGGTCAATCTGGTCTCATATAGCAGTCTCGAGGCATTATTAAATCCTCCTACGCAATGCGTCGACACGCGTCTTATGATTATCCTCTCGGGGTGACAAAGATTTAACGACGCAACTGGCCATCTTTTTCCTCTCTCTCTCTCTCCTTAGAATTGTTCATGTGCGAAAGGATTTTTACAGGCAAACGAGAGAGAAAATTTATGATCCAGAATGTTGAAAAAATAAAAATAAGATAAAATAATGTTTAGAATGAGAGTGGACACGTGTCACTAGAAACTGCTCCAGAAAGATACGACGGTCAAAGAGAGGAGGGGCCCAAGGACTCGTGAAAAGCGGAAATGGCTTCCGGTGCGATATCCCGGAGTAAAAAGCCACGCACACTCGTGCGCATAAAACTCAAACACGCCACAAGCGTCCCAACATACAATCTGGCTCTCTGATAACCGACAATTATTCGTGTAAAATAATATTAATATATTTAAAAAAGAAATAAATAATAATAATAATATTCATATTTTTTTAAATAATATTAATGTTAATTTTATTCGTAATCAAATATAATCTCTCGTAATTTTGTTTCCTCGTCGATTAATTATAATATATATCCATACGCTATTTAGCAAAAAGGAGAAAAAGGGGGAAGAGAATAAAAACAAAAGTGTGAAATAATCTGAAAAGCGAAGCGATAACCGACAATTATTCGCGTAAAATAATATTAATATATTTTAAAAAGAAATAAATAATAATAATATTCACATTTTTTTAAATAATATTAATGTTAATTTTATTCGTAATCAAATATAATCTCTCGTAATTTTGTTTCCTCGTCGATTAATTATAATATATATCCATACGCTATTTAGCAAAAAGGAGAAAAAGGGGGAAGAGAATAAAAACAAGAGTGAGAAATAATCTGAAAAGCGAAGCGATAACCGACAATTATTCGTGTAAAATAATATTAATATATTTAAAAAAGAAATAAATAATAATAATATTCACATCATTTAAAATAATATTAATGTTAATTTTATTCGTAATTAAATATTGTACATCGTAATTTTTTTCCTGATCGATTAATTATAATATTCATCATACGCTATTTGGAAAAAGTAGCGAAAGGAGGGAAAGGGGGGAGAGAACAAAAAACGAAAATGAAAAATAATCTGACGAGCGACGAAATAACCGGCAATTATTCTCGCAAAATAATATGTTAGTATTATATAATTTGCAAAAAAAATAATTTTAATATTCATTTTATTCGTAATTAAATATTACCCCTCGTAATTTTTTCCTGGAAGATCCACCAAGTTAATATCGTATATCGTATTCTTTATACTAGCAGAAGTAGAGAAAGGAGGTAGAGGGGGAGGGGGGGGGGGGGAGAGATAGAACAAAAAACGAAAGTGTGAAACGATCTCAAAAGCGAAACGATTACGCCACGACTCTGTAATTACACTCTCGCTCTCAACAGCCATAAGAGGAAGAGACAGGTATATATATATATATATTTATACACACACACACACACACATTAATATTATTAATATATTATATTTATACATAAAAATTGTGTGAGAGTTAAATTTATTATATAATATTTATTTATTTATTTATTATATATAGAATAATTAAATAATACGTCGATAGACAGAGCGAGTGGAAATATTTATCTGATTGTGTGGAGTCTTGGGAGGATTGAACGAGACACGAGCCGGGAGAAATCTATGTTTGTGCGAACAGAAAGCAACAGAAGCGTTAAAATATCAACGGTGAAGGGCGACAGGAGAGAAAAGATTCTTTCTCTTTTATGTTTGTGGCAAAAAAATAATAATTCATCGCCGCCGAGTTAACGCAATCAGCAGAACCGAAAGTCTACGTAACATGAGTGACTGTAATGCAGACATAAGTGTGACTGTAATACAGACACGAGTGCGACTATAATACAGACACAAGTGTGACTGTAATGCAGACACGAGTGCGACTGTAATACCGACACAAGTCTGACTGTAATACAGACACGAGTGTGACTGTAATACAGACACAAGTTTGACTGTAATACAGACACAAGTCTGACTGTAATACAGACACAGGTCTGACTGAAATACAGACACAGGGCTGGCTGTAACACAGACACGAGTGTGACTGTAATACAGACACAAGTCAGACTGTAATAGACATAAGTGTGACTGTAATACAGACACAAGTCAGACTGTAATACAGACACGAGTGTGACTGTAATACAGACACAAGTCAGACTGTAATACAGACACGAGTGTGACTATAATGCAGATATAAGTGTGACTATAATACAGACACAAGTCTGACTGTAATACAGACATAAGAGGACAATTTTAATTACGCTTCGCGAAAGTCTTGACCGTATAAAATGGCCTCGGGCCAACCGTTAGACGTTAGGCAACTGTCGAACATTAAGTCGAGAACATATACATATATATATATTGCTTATTCAAAATCATAAGGGCGTATATTTTCTTATACTTACAAAACGAGGCTGACACTTTTGCCATTTTAAACACACGATATATCGTTTCAATAGTCCACAAATATTACACGTACATTCTACACATTTTTTTATGGATGCCACGTAAAATCGAACTTTTCACGCTCGAACGTTTGCACGAAGAAAAAAAAAGAATATATAAGTGAATAAACGGATCTCATTTAATGAAAATTTGCAAGCGAGGTATCGTGGACAAAGTAAATAAAATGACTATAATCATCTTAAAATCTGAGAATAGTTAATCAACGATAGCAAATCATTCTCAATTCTCAAATGTTTCGAATTGAATGTCATTTTTTTTTTTAAGATCGTCCTCGACATATCACCCGAGTCTGACATAATTTTATTATTATTATTATTTTCCTCTTCATCTGCAATGAGCATTCTCACGTCCAAACTCGCGATCGATCGTGATTGAAATCATTTAGTATTATTTCGAAACAAAAATCATTGAAATTATAGCGAGTTTGCAGGCGGAGTGGAGGAAAAAAAAATACGAGGTTTAATGGGAACGAGTCGAAGCGAAAGAGAGAGAGAGAGAAATAAAAAGAAGGAAAAAGAACGACAATTGATAACAGGCGCAGGTGGGTCCGGTCGACAGACTCAAAGTGCTTCGTTCGTTGCACCTGGTCGACGATATATGTATGCATAAAATTATTCATTCTAATTTATCGTTCCCGGCATCGAGTTACAAAATAAAAAATGAATTAAAAAAAATTAAAAACAACATCAAACGCGTTTACACATAAACGATGATGAGAATTTACTTTTTTGGGTTTGTTCTCAAATTTCTTGGCTCTGCAGGACCGCCTTAATGGTGTTCGGAGGTTCAATTGTTTCGTTAACAACGTGACTAAGAGATACGTGATGGGGGAAAAAAAAAAAAAAGCAGATGGAGTACGAAATAGTGCAGAGGGGGGTTGACGACGAAACGTGCCAAGGCCACGAGTCGTAGACCTCACGCGCCACACCTGTACGAGTTCGCGAGGTCGCGAGTAATATTTTTATTTTATTTTTTTTTTTCTCACGGAAGACAAACATCGTCTAAATAATATCCGAATAATTAATACCAGCAGGCTGAGCTTTACGCGTGTATTTTTACTAAAACTACAAAAATTCATTTTGCTTTTTTTTTTTTTAAAGCTTTTTGCGTAAGGTAAAAAGGGCTTACGACTCGCATCTTCTGATTTTTAGAGACGAGCATTTTTTTTTAATAATGAAAAATCATTAAAAAATTCGCAATAATTGAATTTCGAAAAATTTCATTAAAATTGATAAAACTGCGTAAAATTTGTGTGTATACATCAAATATTCACATTTCCTCGTGTTTAGAGTGCGGGTTGTGTAGTGCCGCATCGAGATATCGATCTCGGAGGGGCCTCAGGACGAATCGGCTTTATACACGTCACTGTGCGCAATTCACCCCTTTCTCTCTCTCCCTCCTGCCCCTCCTTCTCATCCACCGCCTTGTACTCCTCCTCGAATGTGTGTGTGTGTGCGTTTCCATTTCCATATAACCAATGTAGAGCAACGATACGTGCAGACGAGACGAGCGACAAGACGTAACTATACGCGTGTTACGTCGTTTTTTTATTTTATTTTTTTCTTTTTTTTAACAAACACAAACTCGACCTTTTTTTTTTATGTGCCACACACAAACACACACACACGAGTGTGCGTGTGTGTGCGCGTGCGCCCATGCACGAATACACACATATATATATATATATATATATATATATATTACAAATTGTATGTACCTAAAATATTAACTGTACAGTGAAGAATTTCACACATTATGTGAAATATTTTCAGTTAATGGAATGAATACAGGAAAACGTATTTTAGCACTGATTGTGATACATTGTATATATATATATATATATGTATATACACATACATGTAATATTAATGCGGTGTTCTCGTTGTATATCTGCATCGCTATCGCTACATATGTGCTCGTTTCTGGTGCTTTGAGCTCACGCCGCAACATATATATATATATACATAAAGGAGTGAAACGTTTTACGAATTTCAACGTTCTCTTTCACCCACGTGGTTACATAATTAAAGACGAGGAAATTATGCTTGAAGGATAGTTGTTTGTTAGCTACATATACATATATATATATATATATATATATATATATATATATAGTAATAGTTATATATATTATATAGATGGTTAAAAACCAAAAAGGTATATAATCTTTTTTTCTTATAATACACTCGTTAAGCCACTTTTAACTTTAGGTCATACACATGCGAGAGACAACTCGCGAGTGTGTATCAACTGTGTAAGCTTAATAATGTACCAGTCGGGCAACAGGTAAGTCAGCGAGTCAGAGACAGAAATGTATACGAGCAAACGCCGGTAATTTCAACGTTCCACAATAAGACAAAAGGGAGAGGGGGGGGGGGGGGGGAGAGAGAAAGAATCAAGCTGGCAGTCGTTACTTTCTCGTTCAGGCACTTCCGGTTGGCTTTGTAATCATTACACAATCAACGCACCCAGCACCATTTACAGTGCCGACGATCTCTCGATGGTTGATTCTCTCTTTTTTCTCCCCTCCACCTCGTGCAATCTCGTTAATCGATCCTCGTTATCGCTTATTATCAGATATTTTTTTTACGAATATTAATTACAGAGACAGAGAGAGAGAGAGAAAGGGGGCAGGGAGAGGAAAATATGTGCACAGTTTTAATGAAAAATCATTTTTAAATAATTTTGTCGATTTGTCAATTGGGAACATTATCAATAATAATTATTATTATTATTGACATTATAATATTATTGTTCATTATTTAATTATAAAATAATTCAAATGATTTTTGCTTGTAAAAAGTGTAAAAGTGATGGGAGGAAAAGCAGTGCATCGAGCAGGACTTTGTGCACTCGGTCAGGCTGACGTGACACTCGTCTCGTATAAAAGATGACTAGATATATATATATATATATATGTATATAACGACAGATCGTCCAAGGTGGTCGCGTCTCTCGGACATTCAGGCTAAATCGATTCCGATGATTCACGAGGCCAACACGTGGTCAAATATCGTGAAATACATCGAGCCATCTCTCTCTCTCTCTCTCTCTCTCTCTCTCCGCCTGTCTGTCGCGAATTCTGAGTGAAAAATTCCTGCGAGACATCCAGAAGGTTTTCAACGCCATTTTCAACGACGAGAACAAAGAAATCCAGCAAGATTAAATATCTCATCTCTTAAGAATCTCACCATCAATGAAGAAATAGTTATAAGCTCACGTGTATTAGTCATTGAATGTTGTCTTGTTTAATCCTTTTTATTCCCGGAACTTGGCAGCCGAGTAATTTTTTTTTAACATTTTTTTCCCTCACATTCTTAACAAAAAAAAAAAAATATTAATCCTTCCTGTGCCCAAAACTTAACGGTAATTTTTTTATTTTTTTTCCTCCAACGATATTTAAAAAAAAGTATTTTTCGCGCTGGCAAAAAAACTTTCTAATTAAATGCCACAATGACGCATTATGATGTCCAACTTTGATATTTAAAAAAATCACGATTGCCACGAATTTTTCCTGAATAATAAAAAAAAATATATATAATTAGGTCGAGACGAGTTGACGTATGTGGCAAATTGTTTGAAATCGCTGCCAAGAGCACTTTTTTCCTCATTTCTATCCACCGTGAGGAAAATTTAAATTTTCCAATGTTTATTCATTGCATAGCATCAACGTTTTTTGCCCATCCATTTAGCGGCAAAAATCATGTTTCATTTCGAGCTTTCGGGCTTTCGAGCTTACTCTCTGTCTCTCTTTCTCTCCTCTCTCGACTACCCATGTGGAAACGTACGACTGTCCATCAAGAGAATTCAACGGGGCGTATATACGTTGAAGCTCTGCAATGAATTTTATCCCCAGTGACGAGGTCACTCCGACCATTGAATACGCGTCATAAATTCCAACGGATTTTTTTTTTATTTTTTTCAACCAAAGTAACAAAAAAATAAAATCGTGAAGAAATCGCGAAAACGAAAAGCCCCAAGTGTAAAGTCATTACATTAAAATCGCAGGAGATTCTCTCTCTCTCTCTCTCTCTTGCTCTTTTTTTTGCAGCAGCAAAAAGTAAGCGAAGTGTCAACTTTGGAAAACGTGTCATATCCATACTTTCTTGCAAATAATTAATCAAAAGAGTCTCTCTCTCTCTCTCTCTCTCTCTCTCTCTCTCTGTCTCACTCTCTCTCTCTCACGAGTCTCAACTACGAGGCTAACATTGTCAGTGGCAAAAGTTTTGGCTCACAAGCGAAGAAACGTGAGATGAAATCGTATAACGGTTCGTTTGACGCTCGTTCGAGCGTGTGTGTGTGTGTTTGCCTAAGTAGAAAAGCGCGAGCGCGACCAGACAGGCGATTAATTGTGGTCGTAAGATCGCCAAGAAGGATTTTGGAGCTTGGTCGTAGCTTGGTCACCTCGTCGTATGTCTTTAATCGTCATCTATAGTGGCACGTCATCGATTTTCATTAAAATATCTTCTCCCCTCCCCTCCTTTATCCGCCTCTCTCTCTCTCTTTCTCTACAGAACAATTTCTCTAGACAATTTCTCTCTGGCAATTTTCTCAATAATCACATTTAATTAAATCAATTTAAATTGACTCTCACGTCCAAGTATTAAAAATAGGGAGAATTTTAACGAAAAATTGAACAATTAGCTCACAGCATGACAATTATAATATTGTAAAAAATTAAACACCCAGAAAAACGATCATATTAAAATGTAATCAAAATTACATCAATTTTACGATTGTCCATTTTATAACTGACATGACCCGATTGTACTTGACTCGAGTAATAATTTATTTTGCTCTAAATTGAATTAAGTTTTGTGAAAAAAATTCGGAATATATGGATATATGAGATAAGAGTATAAAAACAATGAGAATGAGATAGATAAGGCGAGAATCAATACAAATGGTGCACGAGCACTCGAGATGAAGAGAACGAAAGGGGGGGGGGGGGGGGGTAGAGAGATAAATAGAGAGAGAGAGAACGAAGATGAAAGGGGGGAGGAGAAATCGCGCGTACATATTTTACGATGTTTGGAATCGGCACATTCACACACGCGAGTCTCACGATGAGAGGAGAGAGGAGAAAGGAGTGGGGTAACTCTATTTTCGAAAAGCTCGTCAAGGCAACAGACCTCATGGCGCTCGTATCTCTCTCTCTCTCTCTCTCTCTCTCTCTCTCTCTCTCTATATATATATATATATAAGATGAAAAATAAATAAATAAAATAATGAATGTTGGTAAACGAGGGGGAGCGCGATCGTTCGATGGCCGTGAGAGGACATTTCGAAGTGCTCTTATCACTCCAAGCAACAAACACGAGGATACATTTTTTTTTTTCCAAATTTTCGTCGCGACCCATAAAATTGCCAGACAATTTAAATTAAGTTTTGCCGAATTTTAACATGAGGCTGTGAAATAACCGTAATTTTGGACGTCATATGGCCTGTGCGAAAATGGGAGAACTGAATTGATCAACATTTTTTTAATCTTTCAATCAATTGTCAAATAATTTGAAAAAATGGCAAAATTACTGTTAAATAAATGACCGTCATTTAACCACCATGAGAAAAAAAAAAGTACATGGAAAAATGTAAATTTTTTCATGTCTATCGTCATTTAACAACTAAGCTCATGGTCACATGACTTGAGATAAAAAAAATTACGGTAATATTACTTGGATACAATTAACGTCGTTTGACGGTCAAATGACCTTTTAGACGCGTCTCTGCATGCGAAACGAGACGAGAATGAGAGGATGGATAGGGAAAGAGAGAGAGAGGGAGAGAGAGAGAAAGAGAAGCAAGTCACGACGTTCTTTTCTTTCAAGTTCAACGACTGCGACCTTCAGCGAACTCTGCCACCTACACGGATGTCGTGCTTGAGATATCGACCCTGACGCTCAAAAGCCTCTTTATCGCGATTCATAACTAACATTTTTATTTTTTCTTTTTATTTTTCATTAATTTCGCAACACTAGATAATTACATCATAATTTTTATACGTAGATTATTATTCTTGAATCTTATGATGTTGCGAATAAATTTCACGCACGCTCACCGTCTTACTTTTACTTTCCCCCGTGAGGTTTCTACTTTCCTGTGAAATTCTCAGAATGTACGACAGACACGAAATAAGGCACGAGGGAGAGAGATATTCGTGTGTGTCGTCAGGCCGCCATCGTCTCATATTCGCGCAGTCTCCGCTCATCCTATATATATACCGAGTTTGCGTTATATATATATATATAAATATATATATATATATTATATATAACAAGCTCGACAATCTCTCTCTCTCTCTCTCCCTCTCCCTCTATAGCTAACCTTGAGGTCGACGAAAAATCACCATTGAGAACCCTCCAGGCTCGACGCTCGACGTCGAGGATTTAACTTGTTGCGTTTTGCTCTCTGTCTCTCTCCCTGTCTCTATTCTGCTCATCTACGTCGAAGAAAATGCAAAAGAAATAAAAACAAAAAATTCAACATTAAATTAGGGGACTCGAGAGAGAGAGAGAGAGAGAGAGAGATCGTGGCATTTTACATCTTTGTCTTTGACTGGAATTTTAGAACGTAAGTTCGAACTCAAGTGCAAAGTCAAGTGTGAAACGATCGTAAAATCGAAGAAATTTTAGATCGAATTTACGTAATAAATTTTTTTTAGTCACTTTCATCGAACGATTGCACGAAATATATATATTTTTAATTTTATTCAATTATTTTTTTTTTTTTTTGATAATTAAAACCGTCAAAAAATGCTGCTAGAAAAAGTGTAAACGTTGATCGAAATTCATTATTCAATTTCTTTGTCGGCAATTTAAGAGAGATCATATTTACGAGAAAACATCGAGAATTTCGCGAAATTCTACAAATTATGCTGATATTTATCCTGAATTGATGATTTTGAGGTGAAACATTTCTGAATAAAAATCGTTATATATTTTATAAAATATTTCAGACACTTTCATAGGACGATGGCACGTAATATTTTTTTATTTATTTTATAATTAACCTTCAAAAATGCTGTTGGATAGAGTGTAAATGTGGGTCGTTCAATGCTTAATTTTTTATTTTATGTTTAAATGATATTATTATCTCTCATTTTAAACAGAAAGAGAGAGAAACGCTCTCCTCGTTAATTTTCATTCGTTACACGTAAAGACTTTTGTTTTCCTACCACCGATATGACTCGTGTAATATTTCTCAATATAAACCCAACGCGAGGCCAATATGTACATCGAATAATTTCTATGAGTATTAACTTTGCAGCATTGTCATCGTTACATCCTTTTTTACTTCCTCCTCATTTTTTGTCCCTCCCAGGAGCTCGTTTATCCCTTGAGGTGAATCAATCTACGCCCTTTCTTTTTATTTATCTTATTTTTTTCATCGATCCCTGCAACGATAACGTAGCAGAGACGGAAAACCCACGAGAATGAAAAAGTTCCGCAATATTTTTCAAATGATACTCGATCATTTTTCCAATTTTTTTTTAACAATTAAAAAAAATTCCTTGATTTTAAGAACAATGTATTAAATTTTCATCTTTAATGAAAAAAAAAAATTAATAAAAATATATTTTTTGTATTAAATTTTTTTTAAATTCATTTAAAAAAAAAAGTCTCAAAATAAATTGCCTTTTTTTTGGATAAATTGACTATAAAAACTCCACATATTAAAAATCACCTCAAAAATCATTTTTTTTTTCAAATTTTATTCGATGACTCAAAGAAAACTAAAGATTTGTCTTTTGCATCAAAAATTAATTATTTCCATCAAAAAATAAAGCAGCCATCTCTGTCGTTTCTAAATGTGCTCTGCACATGACCTTAGAAAGATGAAACACCAAATGAGTCAACACAAGCCAAAAGTCTACACTGAGTTGAAAATGCTGTATTGTTTTTTTTTTTTTTTTTTTTTACTGTGCATGAAATTATATTCAGGTACTGGAATAACGAGTATATATATAGGTCAATTTCATCATACAGTATGAGTTAACAAACACTTAATATTGCTTCAATTGAGAATTATTTTTTATTTGCCTCCTTTCGCTTTTCCCCTCGTGCGAACGTATATGTGTATATATATATATACATATACACACAAAACATACGACTGGGTAAACCGTTTTCACGAAATACCACAGCTGGCTATTATTACGTCCTACGTTATACTTATGTGTAGCAGACAAGAGAGAAAGAACGAGAAAATTCACCGTGTCCTCGACTGCAGCTGCTCGTCCTGGCACGAAGGAAAGTGAGAGAGAGAGAGAGAAAGAGAAAGGAAAAAAAAATGAATGAATGGTGTGCGAGTCGAGAGACCCCCGTCTGGTCTGGCCTGCTGCTGCTGCTGCCAGGCCCTTTTACGATATATATATAAATATATATATGCACACGCGCACACACATTCACATATAAACGACCACGTCTGGTTTTCGAGCGGCAAAAGTAATAATTCGTAACGACCGTTCAAAATAGATAAGACCTTTAGAGGTAGAGATTGTTATTTTTTTCTTCCAACAAGTCTCGAGAAACTTCTACAACACGATGAGAATCGCCTTATTTCCGGTCTAAATGACTATCAAAGCTCTATAAATACGCGAAGATGAAACTGTACGACGTTTGTTGGTGTTTTTTTTTTGTTTTTCGTTCATCGATAACTGCAACTCAAAAGGATAAGGGAAAGCGAAATATATATATATATATATAGGGGCATAACGCCGCGCGGCTGTTGCGTGAAATTGCCTCGAAAGCATCGAGCACGTGGCCCAACAAAGAAACGAAAGAGGATGATAGTGAAAAAAAAAAGAAAGCAAAAAAAATAGCTTGTAAATAACGAGAAAACATGACTCACCGTATATACGAGAATAATCCGCAGTTACTCGCAAAAATTCTCCTTCAAACTCGTCGTTCAACGTGGCACATGTCACACAAAGAGAAGCCTCTTTGTAGGTTTTTTTTTTTTTCGGCGCGACGCACACGAGGCGGGAACGCAAACTCTCCCGGCTTTTCTTGCTCTTAAAGACAAAAAATTATATAGATATATATATATATATAACGACACAGAAACGTATTTTTCGTTATTTTTTTTCAATTATCCGTTGAGACTCGCGTGGGAAATATGTTTTTGTTGTTCACGTTTCACTCGCGAATAAATCTCTCATAGGATTTTTCCAGATCGTTCGTCCGTTTGTGAGGTTAACTCGCCGGTGTCGAGACACGACAGTGCTGCCTCTGCTCGTCGTCCAGTTGAAACAAATGTACGCTGACAAACACACACTGACGCAAACACAAACGAGACTTTGTATTTACGAGAAAAAAAAAACCCCCGATTGTCCAACGGTGATGTTGATTTTTCTTTTTTTTTTTCACACACGTGTCAATTTTTATTTCTCGCGTCAAATTGTTAAAAATAAAATAAAAGATGAGAAAACAATAGTACGTCGCAGGATAGAAAAGAAAAAAGTAACAGCAGTTTGTCCGTATATTTTTAGTTTCGATACGCGCAAAAAAAAAAAAAAATGGAGCAATTTTTTATGCGATGATTTATTTCTTCGTTTTCTTCGAAATAATCATTGAGCTCTGTGTCAAGATAGCTCGTGTAGTTTTGTCGTACACGTTGGTAATACTTTCGCAAACGAAAAGAGGATATGCGGGCAGGGACGCTGCTGCTTCTGCTCTTCCTTTGTTCAACGCGCCGGAGCCGCTCGACCGTTTTTCCCTCGACTTTCCGTTATATATATTTATCGTCTACCGCTTCCTCGGCAAACTCAGTTTCGCCGGTGTGATGTGTGATCGTCGTGTGATGAAACACAGACACCCCGCGAAGAAAACAAAGCAAAACAAAAATGAGAAACTAACACACGACGAATATTATTTCGAGATTACGGAAAACAAACGACAAAAAAAAAAACTTGTGTTCGTGCCTAAGTAAACAATATTCGCGCGTAATTCTCGTTCTGATAATCGTGAATTATTACCCTCTTTCGAACTCTCGATTTATCTATCGTTATTAAATATTGAAAATACAATTTCTTCTCGATTATTTCGAAGCCAATCTCTTGTTTTCCAACACCAGTTTGCTCCCTTGTAAACGCCGCGCACTTGTAACAATCACGCTCTCGTACGAACAGTCGCGCGGTCTGTTGGTAACTGACGAGTGCGCGGCTTTTGGCGTCTCGGCTATCCTCGGCGCGTCCCTCGCGCTTTCGTCTCTCTCCGCGAGGCGCACGCCGGTCGAGACTGGAGTTGGTCGTGGTGGTGGGAGAAAAAGAGTCGGGGTAGTCGCGCCCTCTCGCTCTCGCCCTTCACTCTCTCTCTCTCTCTCTCTTACATACATATTTTGCTGTACTGGTGGATTTTATATCGTTGGTGTAAACGTCAGAAGGGCATATGAGCTCTGTACTTGTGAATACTCGATACGCCCTTGTAATTTTGGTCCATCAATATTATAGAGTGTATACTCTGGAGTCGCGCGCGCACACGTTTACGTTATTACGGCTGCTGCCTTCTGGCTCGCCTCCCTCTTTCCCTCTCTCTTGCTCTCACGCTCTTTCTCTCTCGCTCTTGCTCTCTCTGCGTGCTCGAATGTTTCCCCTCTCGGCGCCCCTGCCCAACTCCTCGTGTGAATATAACCAGAACCACGAACTATATACATATGTTCTAACATATATATATATGTTATGTCTACCTAGATGCAAAGAATGGGTACGAGAGAGAGAGAGAGTGAGAGAGAGAGAGAGAGAGATAACCGAAGCGGGCGAAAAACCTGGACCTAGTACGATTTCTACTCTCTCTCTCTCTCTCTCTCTCTCTCTCTCTCTCTCTCTCTCTTTCATTTCACTCTCTTCACTCGTTCTTTACACATTGCCTCTCCCGCAACACCTCTTCTTTCTCACCCCCTACTCCTTCGCACTCGTTGCTTGCACAAGATTGCCGAGGATTACGTTCGACCTCTCTCTCACACACACACACACACACACGTAAAAACCTTTCGGACTTCTCGGTCCAATTGTTTGGATTAGTTTCAACTTGGCAAGATTGCCAATTCATTTACAATATCCTCTCTATGGTAATCAGTGTAATCACGTATTATTTATATACAAAGTCAGTGTTGAGACGTATGCTGGACCGGACGATGGGAGAAATGGGAATTAATGGAAGAAAATGGAAGATAATTCGATAACGTATTCTAGGCTGGATATTAATCGATCATAGTACTGGACAAAATATACCATGAAAATTCGATAAAATTAATATCGTTGACCTGTTAACCTGTTATCAATTTTTTTTAACATCATTAACCTTTTTATAATCATAATTACAACATATAGTAAACAATAATGAGTAATAATTGGAGAAAATACGATGCATCAAATTAGATATAATTGAAATTGCCTTCAGCATTTTAACTTTTCTTTTATACGTTAAATAATGAATAATGTTAATAATATTTTATGAAATATCGTATGAAACACGTACGAAGATATTTTTTCAGGTAATTTTTTCTCTCGTTTTTTTTTTTTTTCCATTGAAATTTTAGCGAGTAAAATCCCTCGCGTCCCTCGATTCTATTTTATAGATGGCTCATGGCTGTGTCGTGATGCTCGCTTGAAAAGAAGCTGGAGCGCGCGAGGACTTTTCCCCTCTACTCGTTCTCTCGTCCGTCGTAGAGACTTCGATATATGTATCCCCCCTCCACCCCCTTTCCCCTCACGCCCTTTCCCCTCCCCCTCTCTCCACACCCCGCAGGCTCCTTGGAGAGCGCGAACCTTCCGAGCCGGAGCCCTTCAACAACAGCAGCCGCCCCGACAGCGCTGCCAACAGAGAAAACGAACGGGCCTCGAGGATCCATATAAGCGAAACCAGCGTCGAGAAACATTGGCGTCGAAATTCTCTGCCCAAGAAAGCAACTTGTCCCTTTTTTTTATATATCCATTTTCTTTCTTTGTATTTGCCTTTTTTTCAATTTTTTTCCCGTTCGATAAAACTTTTTAGGGCGCGATTTATCATTAATTGCAAGACACGCAATGAGTCAATTTGTGCCATATCGATTTTTCGATTTATGCGATGAAAAACATCGAAAATTTCACAAAATTCTACATCACATGATGATATTCGTTCTGAATCGATGATTTAGGGGTGGAAAATTTCCATACCTCATTTTGTACGAATTTTTGAGGGTGAAGTAAAATTGTTACTCATATTACGAAATCCTACAATATTAATTAATTTGCGATGAATTGATGATTAAGGGTTGAAAAAAAAATTCTACCCTTTATTTCGTACAAATTTTTGTACAATTTTTGTACAATTTTTTTTTTAGTCCGTTTGGAAAACTTTCAGGGCGGAAAATATCGTTTCAGCATACAAATGGCAAATGTACGTCGTGGTCGAAATACTTTGTCGGCAATTTAAGAGATCATTTTTGCGAGAAAACATCGAGAATTTCATGAAATTCTACAAAATATGCTGATCGGCCTAAAATTTACGACTTATGTACAGTCGAATGAAATTTCCAACGTTTTTTTCGTACGTAATTTTTACACGAGAAAAGTCTTGCAAATGTATTGAACATGAAGAAAAATCGGTTTGAGAAAATATTTTTTCTTTGAGGAATATTCACTTCAAATCCGCTTCTCTTCAAGCCTCAAGTTGTGAGCATATTCAAGCAGAATCATTCGGTATATATATATATATATATATATATATATGTATATATATACACCGAATGATTCTGCTATATATATATATGTATATGAAAGTCCTCTTTCATCGCCGCGAGAGGATTTCGTGAATGAGGAAAGGTCGAACGAGTTTCTCGAGGCTGTCACTTTGTGGTCTCAAAAGCGAGGAACAGAGAAAGAAAGAGAGAGAGAGAGAAAGACAAACCGAGGCCAATACCGAGCATCATATATATATATATATATATATATGAATCGCGAGCCGACAGAAACAGCGAGAGGAGCAGCAAAGTTTATTCCCGCAAAACCGCATTTCACCTTCCTTCTTATCGTTCGTCTTTATCGTCGTTTCCGGTTCTTCCCCCCCCCCCCCCCCCCCCCCCCCCCCACCTCGTCGACCCCCGCCACGACCCGTCACTGAATAAAAACTCCACAGTCTCTCGCGTGCCAACACTTGAATATAAATTTTTCTCTCTCCGACCCGCATCATAGAGTGACCAAAGACTTGTTATTATCATTTATTTATGGGAAATGTTGAAATGGCAGCGTGTATTGACCTTATATATATACATATATATATATATATTTTTTTCGTCATTATCCGGCAGAGATCAAAATTAATTTATAACGTTACAGCGTGTGACATGTCATTGGACAATGAAGAATTATTACGAGCAAAGAGAACGAATGATTCGAGTGAAAAAAAAAAAACGACAATGTCCAATAATTGGAATTAAGAATGAAAGTCTCGTATTATTTTCTCAATTAATTGGACACTTCGTGCATAGCCATGGATCATCTTTTTTTTTTTTTTTAGAAGACTGAAAGACAATTTTTTGCTGTACGATGAAAAAATGAGAAATTGCATATTTTTCCGCGAGAGTTGCCGCTCGTAGTGGGGCGTAAGGGGGGAAAAGCCTTATCAACGTGGGAAATATCGAGCGAGACGTGTCAATAATGATAACTCTGTCTTAATTGCCCTCGGATGCATTTTCATCGCTCAATTCTCGTCGTCCGATTTTCATTCTCTCTCTCTCTCTCTCTCTCTCTTTCTCTCTCTCTCTCTCTCCCTCTCTCACGTACAAATTAATTACCACTCATTTTGTTCCAGTGGCGACTATGCAGAGGAAAACATGAGAGAGAGTGATGAAGCGGCTAAAAACGAATTTTAATCGGATGATAACTTAATTTTCATATGCAACGTTTCGTTCACAAAAGCGGAGCAGACAAGAGCGAGAGAACTCCATTGGTAATTAAAACTTTCATTATTTCATCTCGACGAGAATGCAACGGTAATTAAAAAAAAAAAAAACAAAAAAAAATTGTGAAACAAAATTTGATTTCCGGCTCTTGATAAACGATTTTTTTCATCTTTCTAAGATTATTTAATCATAGAAAAAGGAAAAAAAAAAAAAAGATGAAACGAAATGGACTATTTCCAAAATGGAGTGTTAGAAGTAAATTAAATAACATTTTTTTCATAATTTTTCAATTCAATTTTTGAGAACGATCCGATTACGAGAAATTTGAAATATTCAAAAATTATAATAAATTTCATTCTAGGAATAAAATGTATTATTGGAATGAGAATTAAACATACTGAGGCATATATATATATATATATATATATACTATGGCGTACATATATACTATACGTATGAGTGGTAAAAAGGTACAAGGGTCGATTGGTCGAGCCTTGCAGAGGCCAAAACTCGATGATGGTTTTGTTCGCTCGCTCGGCTCGGTATACTAGTCGTTGCGATGTGCGAGGTAGGTATAGAAAGAGAAAGAGAGAGAGAGAGAAAGACGAGGTACGTAACTTGGAGAACGGCACGTTTCTCTCCCACGTCACAACGAAACGTGACTGGGTGCTTGGCGGGATGTTGGCGTGGCCGGCGGGCCGAGAAGGGCGAGGGAATGAGAGACAGAGAGAGAGGGTGAGAGACAGAGAGAATGGGCGAGAGAGAGAGAGAGAGAGAGAATATATAAGCGGACATCGTCGTCCATGGCATACCATACGATCTCAAACGTTTGTGAGAGCAAAAAAGTGCAAACGAGACAGAGCGATCAGAGCGACCATGAAGAGAATAAGAGAGAAAGTTCTTCATGCATTATATACACACACAAAAATGCGTATATTATTTAGTGTCTCGTAACTAAACAAAAAAAAAATCATCAGTGGAAGCTAGAAAATTTTCTTGTACTCGAATACACTTATGGGGGTGCTATTTACATCCCTTGTGTGTTGTTATTTAAAAACAAAAATCATGGGTACATTTTTAAATTGTAACGAAAAAGAAACCGTCAGTGGAAACTGGCAAATTGCATTATACTCGAATGCACTCATGGGGGTGGTATTTACACCCCTTGTGTGTTATTTAAAAAAAAATATGATGCCTACATTTTTCAATTGTAACGAAAAAACCATCAGTGGAAACTGGCAAATTGTATTATACTCGAATATACTCATGGGGGTGGTATTTACAACCCTTGTGAGTCGTTATTTAAAAAAAATATTATCGCTACATTTTTCAATTGTAACGAAAAAAACCATCAGTGGAAACTGGCAAATTGTATTATACTCGAATGCACTCATGGGGGTGCTATTTACATCCCTTGTGTGTCGTTATTTAAAAAAAATATCATGGCTACATTTTTCAATTGTAACGAAAAAAACCATCAGTGGAAACTGGCAAATTGTATTATACTCGAATGCACTCATGGGGGTGCTATTTACATCCCTTGTGTGTCGTTATTTAAAAAAAATATCATGGCTACATTTTTCAATTGTAACGAAAAAAACCATCAGTGGAAACTGGCAAATTGTATTATACTCGAATACACTCATGGGGGTGGTTACACCCCTTGTGTGTTATTTAAAAAAAATATCATGGCTGCATTTTTCAATCGTAACGAAAAAGAAACCGTCAGTGGAAACTGGCAAATTGTATTATACTCGAATATACTCATGGGGGTGGTATTTACAACCCTTGTGAGTCGTTATTTAAAAAAAATATTATCGCTACATTTTTCAATTGTAACGAAAAAAACCATCAGTGGAAACTGGCAAATTGTATTATACTCGAATACACTCATGGGGGTGGTTACACCCCTTGTGTGTTATTTAAAAAAAATATCATGGCTGCATTTTTCAATCGTAACGAAAAAGAAACCGTCAGTGGAAACTGGCAAATTGTATTATACTCGAATACACTCATGGGGGTGGTATTTACAACCCTTGTGAGTCGTTATTTAAAAAAAATATTATCGCTACATTTTTCAATTGTAACGAAAAAAACCATCAGTGGAAACTGGTAAATTGTATTATACGCGAATACACTCATGGGGGTGGTATACACCCCTTGTGTGTTATTTAAAAAAAATATCATGACTACATTTTTCAATTGTAACGAAAAAAAACCATCAGTGGAAACTGGCAAATTACATTATACTCGAATGCACTCATGGGGGTGGTATTTACACCCCTTGTGTGTTATTTAAAAAAAATATCATGGCTACATTTTTCAATTGTAACGAAAAAGAAACCGTCAGTGGAAACTGGCAAATTGCATTATACTCGAATACACTCATGGGGGTGCTATTTACACCCCTATTCCGTTGTTTAGTTAAAAAAATAAAATACATGTAGAGTGAATGGATCTCTTCGCTCTTTATCCTCCCTTTTTTTTTTCTATCGCTGTCCTGCAGAGCCATTTGAAGACCGTTAAGAATTCGGAAGTAGCGGAGGAAACATTCACGAAATTGTCTATGAATTAAAAATGTGCCCGATACGAGTGTAAGAGAGCCGAGTGGCCGAGTAGGTGTGGAGGTAAAGTCAAAGATGCGCGAGTACAAATCGTCAGAATTTCGAGCAAAAAAAATTGGAAATTGGAAAAAAAAAAAAAAATTCAACCAGAGCAAACTGGGACTTTTTTACAACCCGAGATGAATCAACGAAAGCCAAGATTTTTCATTATTCCCATCGTATTTTCTCTTGATAATAAAAAAAATAAGAAGTATAGAAAAGTGTAATTTCGTGCACCCCTATAATACACACCCTCGTTTGCTCGGAAAAGAAATTAATTTTGCATTCTTTCTCATCCCGTTGAGAAAAGAGCGAGAATACAAATTAAGTGTTATGGGAGGGTTCTAGCGAGGGAGAGAACTGGGAGAGAGGGAGAGAGAGAGAGAGAGAGAGAGAGAGAGAGGGACGAGAGGCTTCGTTGAAAGGTGCTGGAAAAATTGCAAAAAAAAGGTGAAAAACTTATCACCCATATAAATAATACATGTATATATACATATCCACAAGAATTTGTTTACAAGAATTAAAAAAATTGTTTGCAGATAGAAATTCGAGTTGGAGAAATAATGAGAGTCGATATATCTTGATGGGTCATTGGCCGAACGAGAGGGTGCGTTGGATATTTTCAAAGAGTCGGTAAAAACACACGAAAGCAAGAGAATAATGCTATATATATATATATGTACATGCTCGCGCCAACTAGGCGGTCGTCATGGTATCAGATGAATGGCAAAAGAGAGAGAGAGAGAGGGAGATACTCGTGAGGGGGTTGCTCATGCTGTCCACCATATATATTGGGTGCGTTAGAGCTTGAGAGAAGTCGCAGCTTCGCCATTAATTCTCTCTGTCTCTCTCTCGCTGTTTCTTCTCGTCTCGTTACATGTTCATTCTGCCTGGCCATTTCCGATCGACCGACACGCCAAGTGGGATGGTCGCGTCCACATATATATATATATATATATATATATATATATATATATATTCATATATATATGTGTAGGATTATAAATATATATACACATATAAATATATATATATACATATATGTAAGATGTAGGTTTACATCTATATATACATATCCCTCTTACCAAACCCAGCATGGCGAACAAACTAGTATGGAGTGCGTGGTCGCTGATCGTTAGAAACGTCCCACAAACTTATTTTTTATTCTGGTCATTCCTCGAGTTTACGAACCCCCTCGAGAGAGAGAGAGAGCCTACCGAACGTGCTCCAAGTTGTCACTTTGCGAGACTATATCTGTCCCAAGGCTATTCGGTGAGTGGCCAATCGTATGTTTTTTTTTTTTTTTTTTTAATGAGATTTTTATGATTATTTTCTTTTTTCCCCAAAGCTCGGAAATTTAGTGGAGAATTTTACTGAGATAAGTGGTCAAAAGAATGATCAATTTTCCACCAGAATTAAATTTTGTTTCCTTTTTTTTTGACTCTTTTTTCGATATTTGCAATTTTTGTAATAAAAAAAAAAAAAAAAAACATTTTATGGGCAGATGAATAAGAATGAGAGGATAAAAAAGTTTTTTAAATTTCTGATTGTACTTTTTTGTATTTTGAATGGTCTGAAGAGAGAGCAAACGACTAAACGATCTCGAGTTAGCTGAGTTGGAGCATCGGAGGATGAGGACTCGACCGTTGGAGGGTCGAAGATCGTGGCAAAAAAAAAAAGAGTATCCCGAGAGTACACAACGCTTCGTGACTGCGCGATCCTGTCAGCCAACGAGCCAACGACTCCCTTTTCTCCCTCGCTTTTCTCTCTCTCTCTCTCTCTCTCTCTCTCTCTGCCTCTCACGCTCTCGGTGTCAAGAGAGAGAATTTTTTTGGTCTCTCTCTCTCTCTCTCTCTCTCTTTATCTCTCTCTCTTACCCCCCAGGTAAAACTCGATGGACGATCTTTCTTACCCTTTCCCTGAAAAAAAGTGAGCCCTGAGTTACTCGTTGCGTATTACCAGCTCGAACGAGAGCGTTACCTTCTAGTTTTACTTCTTGCCTCGTTTTTTTTACCTCCGACCACCCTTCGCCCTTTTCGTTTGCAGTGTCAGGCCAGGGGAGATATTTTTTTTTTTTTTTTTTTTTTTTTCGTTGGCTTCATCGCCTCTCGTCTTTCCCTCGCAGACCGGAAATGGCTATACCTGATATACCAGTCCTTTCCACCGTTCTCGAATTATTATACCGCGTGTAATAATCCCAGGGTATACCTGATGGTTACGAAGATACGAAAAGTTCCTGAACTTGTCAGGGGTTTGAAAATTATTTTTCTTCAACGATATTCAGGATGAAAAAAAAAAAAAAAAATTATACATTATGAATCAAAGGTGTATAATTTTTTTTTTTACCAGCAGACAAATTTTCGTGTGCATAAATAATGTATAAAAAAAAATTTAGTAAATTTTTTTTAACAGTAAAAAATGTCTTCTCGTTCCATTCGGAAAAAGGGGCCTCACTTGGGCTAAATATTCTCACGATCCAAGTCGAGACGAGCGTTTTCTCGTGACTGAATATAATGCACCAGAGGGCACTGATTGTCAAAGTCTAATAAACGCGATCATATATAAAATGGAGGACTTACAATTTTCTCCATTATAATTTGACACACATAAACGAGCTTCTGGCCTCGCTTCTGGCACACATAGAGACATGGATATTGGAAGAACATTAGAGCGAAGAAAAACAGACTCAAGGGATAAGCGATGCAGTCGAGAGTGCCCCCGAGGGTCTATCGCGAAAAGCGTCGATCGTCTTAAAAAAAAATTCCTTGGTGACTCAAAGCTGAAACTCCTGGATCTCAGACGTTTTATTTTATGTGTCCCACTGAATAATAATAATAATAATTATTATTATTATTATTAATTATGATTAATAATAATAATAATAATAATAATAATAATAATGATAATAATAATAATAATAATAATAGCTAAAGATATTTGGTTGAGCATTAAAATATACAGTTCGTTACGAATGTACGGAAGTTTGTGCGTGGTGTACCACTTAAGGGTGGCACTCGGAAATAGGGAGAGAAGCCATGCAAGCCACTGAAACACCAAAAACTCGCAGTCTTACTTGGGGGAAAAAAGGAATGAAGAAAAAAAAAAAAAACGAACGTCGAGAGCGAACAGAGGCTCAATGGGCCCCGACATGGTCTCAAGTGTCCAATGACGAGAAGTGGGTTCGAGTATAGCCGGGCGTGCATTTTTTTCGACCGAGCATTTTATTCGGGGTTATAAGCGGCAAGGTTGAGGGGTCGGGGGGAGGGAGGGAGGCGGAGGGCTCGGCGTTGTACTCGCGCATTTTGTTTCTTCTCGTCGACATTTCTGCATTCTCTTCTTGCCCAGCTTTGCCAGATTTCTTTTCCTCACGGATTATTCTCGTGTATGAGACAAAGTGATGTGGAAAATGGGCAAAAAAAAAAAAAAAGGCGAATATAAAATCGAAGGAAAAATATGATTGAAAAGATAAATAAATTCGCGAATTAAAATTCTGAGAGAAAAAAAAAGCAGAAGTTTTTATTCTGGGGAGCAAAAATTCATTTTGCTAAAAAATTTATTTCCTCGTGAACTCCGATAATTTTTCTTTCAAGGTCGTGAATTTTTCGTCGCTGTGAAAATCCCACGGAAAATTAAGGGCAAAGGACGAGAATGACATGTTTGCTTGGGAAGGGAGACGAGAGGGGATAAGATCAAAGGTGAACTTGGCTCGATACGACCCAGCATGAAATTTTCTCCTTGTTCTCACGTGTGTGATCGAGCAGCTCGGGTCATATGTCGCCATCTTTATTTTCCATTAGAAAATATGTCGAGGCTGCAAGGAAATTATGAATGGAAGAAAGAAAAAGAGCTTTGGCGAATACCATTGAGTAATTTTTTTTTTTTTAGGGGGGAGAGAATTGCGAGTCTCAAGGGGCTTAAATACTTTTGGAAACCTTGGGCACAATTTTCATTTTTCTCTCCATCTCTCTCCACCTCTCTCTTTCTCTCTCTCCCTTTCTCTCTCTTTCTCTCGCTCTCTTTCTCTCTCTCTCTCTCCGACTCTCGTAATTTCTCTTTGTAATTTCGACTTCCTATCGACAATTAAATCTCCAAAATTTCCAACGGAAGAGCTTTCATTCTGTCGGAGATTTTCCCGAAACGGTCGCAAGCAAATGCGGTTTGGGGGCTTTGGGAAAACTTTTGAGGTTTATTATTATATTTGTCAGAAGTCCTAATAACCGAAATATACGAAAGGGCGCTTTTGTGGGTTCTCAATTTTATGTATGTGTAGAGCTATGTGTGTACATGAAAAACTATATACTATATCTGTATATATATATATATATATATATAAACAGCCGTAAAAAAAGGGAAAACGATGAGCGCACCTGCCCGAGGGAACGTTACACGTTGAACGTACGGCAACATATTTAATAATTCAACAGGGTAAGTGAGAAAGAGAAAACATTATGCGAGTATTGTATATATACATATATAACACATACATAAGGCTCCTAGTTTATGCTCCCTAATATATATATATATATATATATATATATATATATATATATATATATACTAGGGGGCATAAGCCCCCTGGGGGCTTCACGCACCAGCCCCCTCAGATATACTATATTTTGTCGTTTAGCCATGCACAGCTGTATTATAGTTGTGTGAGTTTCTGTGCACGTGTTTTTGTGAGTGTCTGTGTGCATGTTTTTGTGCGTCTTTCTGTTTGTGCCTGTTTTCATGTCTGTGTGAGTGTCTGGGTTTTGTTTGTGTTTATGTTTCTGTGAGTTTCTGTGAGTTTCTGTGAGTTTCTATGTGTTTCTGTGAGTTTCTGTGAGTTTCTGTGAGTTTCTGTGAGTTTCTGTGAGTTTCTGTGAGTTTCTGTGAGTTTCTGTGAGTTTCTGTGAGTTTCTGTGAGTTTCTGTGAGTTTCTGTGAGTTTCTGTGAGTTTCTGTGAGTTTCTGTGAGTTTCTGTGAGTTTCTGTGAGTTTCTGTGAGTTTCTGTGAGTTTCTGTGAGTTTCTGTGAGTTTCTGTGAGTTTCTGTGAGTTTCTGTGAGTTTCTGTGAGTTTCTGTGAGTTTCTGTGTGGGTGCCTGTGTTTATGTCTGTGTAAGTGCCTCATTTGTGCGCTCCCAAATTCGCCTACACGGCGGCCAAATATTTTTATTATATGATCAGATATATATATATATATATATATATATATATATATATATATATATATATATGTATACAGTAATTTGGAGAAACACTAGGCGCGAGCCAGCCATTTTCCTGTGGCTTTATTTCGTCCCTGCCAAGCGGATACAACGAGAGAGAATGAGAGACAAAGAGAAAGAATGATCCTCTCACAGTGCCTCTCAACCCCTCTGTTGTATAATTTAATTTCCACAAGGGCAGAAAATAAATGAGACACATTATAACTGGACTATATATATATACAAAACCCTACCGGCGAATAATAAATTCTTTTACCACCTCATGAAGAAGCAAAAAAAAAAATAAAAAACAAAGTAAACACCCTCGAGTAACAGTGCAAACGTGCTGACTCTTCACCCCCGTCCCCCACCACCCATTTTGTTCTCATGTTTGCCGGCAAAGAGCTTGAGCGCTTTTAAACAAATTGCGAGAGAATTCTTATCACCAGCACGACGAATATTTAAATCTTTTATCCATTACTCTCTCCCCTCTAATTCTTCTTCGCGATAAAAAAAAAAAAATCTTTGCGATTATCTGAGCCGAAAAATTGCAACTTTTGCACTCACAATTACACGTTAATACTTTAATTGACATGTTTTCTATATTTCTTATCATTTTTTTTTTTTCATTCACTATATAAAATTATGTTAAATTAAATCATATTATAATGGTCATCCCCTAATTTTGTATATAACGACACATAGATTGCTGTCTAGTATAAAAATTAGAATTGCTTCCGTTACACAATAAACTTGATTATTATTAATTATTAGGATGATTTAATAATAATATTAATTAAAATAAATTTAATTGTGTAATCGAGGCAAGTCTACTCGTCATTAAGTGACGAGACAATTTTCATCCTTTATTAATTCAGCTCATAAACGAGAATTAATTTGATCGGATTACAATTTTCATAATTCCTTCACATTAATATATTATTGTACACTTTTTAGCTGGTTGATTAATATTTGAGAGGAGCTAAAAGTTGATTTCGATGAACACCGGTCGGTCGCTGCGCGTGTCCCTTGACGGAAAACAGCTGACTCGATGGTTTTTCGTGTTCCCATATATATATATATATATATATATATATATATATGTGTGATCGGGGCCCTATATAGCAGCTGTGCTCGTGCGAGCTGCTGGTGCAAAGGGCTCTCTTTTGCTGGTCTTTCACTTCTTATTTTGCCCAGGGAACGTTCATACCTGATGCGTGCGATAGAATGTGGCCGCGAGGGCTGCTCGTGTGCTCGCCCCGAGCGATCGTTTCGACTAACGATCCGTACGCACAGAGGACTCTCGACCCATGGAATATATCCTCGCCAACATCGGAGAAACACACTTTGGAAAGGAATTTCCATGAGCAATTCTTACCGATATTCTGCACCTCTGCCGATTCTCTCATATATTATATATATATATATATATATATATATATATATATATATGTCCCTTTAACTTCAGGCGATCTCGATATACGAATATATATACATATATATATATATGTTCGTATATCGAGATCGCCTGAAGTTAAAAGGACATATCGAGTGTACGCAAGAAAAAGTTTCTACGCCTTTTTAGTATTCAGAGATGACTTTTTGGCGTTCAGAGGATCGGTATGTGTGTGGGCACCCTCCATGGTAAATGGAGGGGGCTCTTTCCATCACCATGGAACTCTCCCAGCGACCCTAAATTACTATAGTCAGGAATGCCAGGTCCTCGCGAACGATAAATATCGATGACTCGTGAATAAAGCCCGAGGGGCGAAGAGGGGAAAGGAGAAAGGGAAGAGGAAACCGGGATGTGTAACCAGAGGGTAGTCGAGACGTGAGAAAATAGAAATGTGTACATATCTCGCGTACAACACTCTCTGATATGCTCAGAGAGAGAACAAACAGGACGAAGAATTCATCGTGCACCCTTGGAATGACTCGCTCATAATCATAATTATAATAATTCTCTCTCTCTCTTGTGACAGAGGTGTGAGGTTTCGATGGAGGGAAAATTCTGGAGGTGGACAAATCGATCGTTACTATGACGTGTGTGAATATATTTTTTCATTCGTGAGATTTTTTTTGCTTGAGGGTTGTTTTTATTATTTTAAGGGTTGATAACCTCCGGGGGAATTACGCTCAGGGTCAACCCCTCGTAGAAACGTTTTGATATATATATTTGGGAAACGATGAGGCACACCGATATATCTAAAGAATATTTATTGGCATTGCCGAAAGCCTTGAGAGCTAGAGAACTGATTTATTGTCATTCTTCTGCCGCTATTTTTATATCCCATGAGCTTTTATTGCCGTTGGTCCCATCCACGAATGCTCTTCATCGCGTGTTTTCTTCGATTCTTCAATCACTCGCGATCCTCGAGTTCTCGTTATCAATTTTTTATTGTTATTCCGCTCTTTCTTCGAAATATACATCGAAATTTATTGAGCTTCGGTGATACATTTTTTGATAATTTAAATATTTCTCTGCTGCACCCTTAATTATGCCTGTGCGATCAAATTTATACATTTCCGTAATTATTTCTTGCTATTTTTTTGAGGCGCGCAAATCTCACCTCTGTTCCTTTTTTGTATCCTCCTTTCCTTTTTTTTCTTTCATGAATTTTAGGGACAAATTTTTGACATTTTGAATATTTCTCTGCTGCACCCTTAATTATGCCTGTGCGATCAAATTTATACATTTCCGTAATTATTTCTTGCTATTTTTTGAGGCGCGCAAATCTCATCTCTGTTCCTTTTTTGTATCCTCCTTTCCTTTTTTTTTCTTTCATGAATTTTAGGGGTAAATTTTTGACATTTTGAATATTTCTCTACTGCACCCTTAATTATGCCTGTGCGACCAAATTTATACATTTCCGTAATTATTTCTTGCTATTTTTTTGAGGCTCGGAAATCTCACCTTTGTTCCGTTTTTTGTATCCTCCTTTCCTCTTTTTTCCTTCCACGAGCTTTGGGAACAAATTTTTGACATTTTGAATATTTCTCTACTGCACCCTTAATTATGCCTGTGCGATCAAATTTATACATTTCCGTAATTATTTCTTGCTATTTTTTGAGGCGCGCAAATCTCACCTCTGTTCCTTTTTTGTATCCTCCTTTCCTTTTTTTTTCTTTCATGAATTTTCGGGACAAATTTTTGACATTTTGAATATTTCTCTACTGCACCCTTAATTATGCTTGTGCGACTGTAATCCTGTAATCGATTCGCCACGATTAATTAGTGAAAGATCCTCTCTCGTTTCCGCAAACGAATGGAAAATTTAACTTGAAAATACATCGTGACACGATAACATTGCAAACGCAAACATTTTTCTTATCTCAAAATCGCGATTAATTTTGTTCGTTGATTTGGTTTTTTTGTTCGAGTGTTTTTTTTTTTAGATTACACTTGGTGTGCTCGCGAGATAGGCGATAAGTGGGAAAAGCCGCAGTCGCGACAGCGACGTTTATTCAAGTTTGTGTAAGGGTGAGTTAAAAATTGCGCGGAAGATTTTCTGCATAGAGAGGCGAGGAGTGGCCACTCGACCTCGATTCTCGCCTGACTAGCAGCACTTTTCTCATTCTCTCCAGGAATACGAAAAAAAAAAAAAATCATCATAATCCCTCCAGCCACCCTCTCAATCGCATCGCAATTGATCTCTCTTGCCACTCAAATCATCCGTCGAATCAATCTCCGAATTAACACTAGAGTAAATTAAATAAAAGCCCAACTCTGCCCTAGAACGATTTTTAAATCTTTGCTTACCAATCAATGATGTAAAAATTTAGGTTACGCGAGAGAGAAAAAAAATGGCCTCGATTTATTTTCAACGATTACAAAGAATTGACTTCTCTGCTTTTTTTGTGACGGGGGGTGGGCTAATCGGCCATGATGTATGAAAATAATTTTCACAGCAAGGTCAAAATAAAGAGGGAACGGAATGAAAAATTTTATAACTCTTATTTCGTGGTAATGAAACGGAAATGGATGATGGCGGAATTTTGTTTCCGTGTATTTTGTCTCCAGCCACCCTCTCAAACGTATCGCAATTGATCCCTCTTGCCACTCAAATCATCCGTCGATTTTATCTCCGAGTTAACACTAGAGTAAATTAAATAAAAGCCCAACTCTGCCCTCGAACGATTTTTAAATCTTTGCTTACCAATCGATGATGAAAAAATTTAGGTTACGCGAGAGGGAAAAAAAATGGCCTCGATTTATTTTCAACGATTACAAAGAATTGACTTCACTGCTTTTTTGTGACGGGGGGTGGGCTAATCGGCCATGATGTATGAAAATAATTTTCACAGCAAGGTCAAAATAAAGAGGGAACGGAATGAAAAATTTTATAACTCTTATTTCGTGGTAATGAAACGGAAATGGATGATGGCGGAATTTTGTTTCCGTGAACGCAGGCTTTTCGTTCGCTCGCGTCGTTTATCAGCGTGGGTTCCGGTCCATGGATTTATACCGAGAGAGTTATAACGAACACCGAGGCGACAATGCGGACCCGTCTCGTTCCGTGCCAATGGGCAAGTGGGTGCCCGTTTGTGGCATTTTTATTCCGGCCTTTGTGCCAAGGCCACACGAAACAATGACAAAAAGCCAAATCGTGCTTACTACGGTTTCGTTTCACGAGAGAGGATCGCAGGAGAGAGAGAGAGCGGGAGAGAGAGAGAGAGAGAGAGAGAGAGAGAGAGAGAGAGAGAGAGAGAGAGAGAGAGAGAGAGAGAGAGAGAGAGAGAGAGAGAGAGAGAGAGAGAGAGAGAGAAAGAGAGAGGAAGAGAGAGAGAGAGAGAGAGAGAGAGAGAGAGAGAGAGAGAGAGAGAAAGAGAGAGGAAGAGAGAGAGAGAGAGAGAGAGAGAGAGAGAGTCAAGAGTCAAGAGTCTGCAACATTTTGAGACTATGTAAATCGAGAGTGTGTTCACTCAAGTGGCGTGTTTGTGTGTATGTGTGTATGTATTGTGTGTGTGTGTGTGTGTGTGTGTGTGTGTGTGTGTGTGTGTGTGTGCGTGCGTGTATTGGCTACTGGATACAAGTCCAGATAGTCCCCCAGAGACCATGCGAGAATGTCGACGAAGAATCCGCAGGTGAAAACGGACGCAAGGTCGAAGCACGTAGCTCACGATCTGCGAGAGAGAGAGAGAAAGAGGGTGAGAGAGAGAGAGAGAGAGAGAGAGAGAGAGAGCACAGAAGTTGCGTCGTTTTCTCGTTACGCGATTCGATTCGATCTGCGGTTCTCATATCGCTCAAGGATCTCTCGTTACGAAAGAATACAAGTGCGATGGAGATCGGACGATATCGAGACAAAGGGATACGTTTTAGATCGTTTAAAACCGATCCTGAGCACACCACGTGATGCTCCAGAATATTATAAATTGAAGAATTTTGCTATAATCAATCTTTCGTCCATCTAAAAATAAAATAACATAAAATAAAATAAAATTCCATCAGATTTATCAATAGAATAATCAAGTGTCCTTATAGAGTTGATGTAAATAAACTTTTTCTCAATGAAATTTCATACAAACAAATATAATTTGTCGGCAAACAGAGATCTCTCATGGTATAGATCGAAGAATTTTTGTCATCGATCGATCGACTAATGCAATTTTTGCATAATTTTTTTTCATACTTTAAAACAGAAAATTTCATCCGATTCATCAATTAACTAAACAAATTTTTCTTAACAAAATGATAATTCCATTCGTTCAATTTACAACGTCAATCTAATTTTATTTAATTTAAATACAGCTCAACTAATCGTGAATTTTATGAAAACGACGTAAAATCATTTTTCTCGCTATCTGGTGGACTAAAATACGTCTATGGGGCGATGAGAATGCTAGTAAAAGTGCAAAAAAAAAAAAAAAAAAATGAATTGTGAGTCAGGGAGATTTCGTGAACGAGTATAAAAAAATTTACGAAGAAAAATTCATTTGGTTCATCAATGAACTAAACAATTATAATTCTACTTGAATGAAAATACATTTTTTTCTTAACAAAATAAAATTCCATTCGTTCAATTTACAACGTCAATCTAATTTTATTTAATTTAAATACAACTCAACTAATCGTGAATTTTATGAAAACGACGTAAAATCATTTTTCTCGCTGTCTGGTGGACTAAAATACGTCTATGGGGCGATGAGAATGCTAGTAAAAGTACAAAAAAAAAAAAAAAAAATGAATTGTGAGTCAGGGAGATTTCGTGAACGAGTATAAAAAAATTTACGAAGAAAAATATATATACGTCACTTTGGTCGGATGCGCATGCTGAAGAAATTAAATTTCTTTGGCTTTCGAATATCGTTGCGTGTGCGTGTGTGAAAGAAAGAGAGAGAGAGAGAGACTGAGAGATTTAGAGAACAAGACAGAGAGAGAGAGAGAGAGAGAGAGAGAGAGAGAGAGAGAGAGAGAGAAGGGACGAAATCATGGCAGAAAGCCTCTTGAGCCAGTTTTGCGTCGTTCTCGTTTGTGAGCTTCAACAGTCAGAGCACACGAGGCGAAGAACTTGAGAAAAAAAAAAACGGCGAACCAGTTACTCTGACGCCATGCCACATATGGCTCAAGAACGTATCATCTCACTCGGTTTTCTTCGTAAACGGCGCGTACATCACTCGTCACCGCGTTCAGTGTCAAACTCAAAAAATATGAAAAAAAAAAAAAACAAAAACAAAAAATGTATATATATATATATATATATATATATATATATATAGTTCAGAACGTATACGAGATGCTGTCACGTGTGTGATCACATATGGGAAATTGCGTCAACCGTTGTCAACTTGAATCATGTCTATATATATATATATCTTCTCTCATTAGGGCCCAAAAAAGATCGACTGGAATTTAATTCTCAGTCGAAAGGAATTTTTTTTGTACGACGTTTTGATATAATTGCGAAGCCTTAAACTCGGCCAAAGAATTTATCAACGTACGTTTTCTTGAATTCTCGTGAAAAAAAGCACATAAAATGAGGATAAAAGGCTGACTTATTGTTAAAAGAGCATTAGTATAGATAATGAAACTCCGAACCGGTTCACATCCCAACCGAGTGGATCGTAAAGTGAATATAGTCGAGTAGAGCAAACGATTTTCCGTGATATATATGGTAGGAGTTAAACTATGCGAAATTACGGTCTATATAACTCGACTGTGCACTGCTGTGGGAGACATCGAAGCAATCGACTTCCGCCATTTCATGTATATAATTTATATATATATCTGCTTTTCTCTACCACACCATGAATTGCCGACTAACTCGATAACGAAGATTCAAAAATGGTTCGTATATCTTATACATTTTTATTGTCAGAATTTCCATTTATGACAGATGTGGCCATTATTGTTGACATTTTTCTTGAGCATTAAAACGCCTTTAATCTCTTTATTTATAATACATCGAGATATTGATCAATTAACGAATATCAGAGGGGATTTTATGAACAGAGGGAAAGTATAATTTATTGTAAACATACATTATATTTCGTTGAGGGAAAAGCCTCATAGAAATGAAAAAGAAATGAAAAATGAACGTTTGATATGTTCGAAGATATATTTTTAATATATTTTTTATATTTATACGTAAATTTTTATATTCTGGGAAATAAAAAATATGTATAATATGATATAATATGATTATGAATATATGAAAAATATGATAGCTAAACTATGCGAAATTGAGGTCTATATAACTCGACTGTACATTGCTGTTGGAGACATCGAAGCAATCGACTTCCGGTATTTCGTAAAAGTTATATATATGTATTTGCTTTTCTCTACCACACCATGAATTGCCCACTAACTCGATAACGAAGATTCAAAAATGGCTCGTATATCTTATACATTTTTATTGTCAGAATTTCCATTTATGACAGATGTGGCCATATTGTTGACATTTTTCTTGAGCATTACAACGCCTTTAATCTCTTTATTTATAATACATCGAGCTATATATTGATCAATTATCGAGCATATTTCTTATATTTCTACGTAAACTTTTATATTCTGTGATAAAAAAAAAAAATTGATATATGATATCGAGATTTATGGTAAGAGCTATGAACTATGCGAAACTACCGTGTCTGTATAGTTCGACTGTGCTCTGCTATAGGAGACCTCGAAGCAATCGACTTCCGGCATTTCGTATATATAATTTATCTGCTTTTCTCTACCACTCCACGAATTATCCACTAACTCGATAACGAAGATTCCGAATAGCTCGTATATATATCGTCGATGATATATATATATATTTATTTGCAGAATTTCCATTATTGTTAGATGAATCTTCGATTATTATTCTCTAGATCATCGAGTATTGAAACGTCTACAGTCTCTCTATTTATTATATAATATTTTGAGGTATTGATCAATTATTGATCAGCAGAGGTCAATTTGCACATAGGAAAAATATAATTTTTATATATGAATATAGATAATATTTCGTTAAGGGGAAACCCCCATAGAAAAAAAAAAGGATGAACGTTTGATAGTTCAATGATATATTTTGAATATATTTATTATATTTCTACGTAAACTTTTATTTATTCCAAATTATATAAAATATGAAATAAAATGAAATATGATATCGAGATGTATGTTAAGAGCTAAACTGTGCCAAACTACCGTCTATGTAATTCGACTGAGCTCTGCTGTGGGAGACTTCGAAACAATCGAATTCCGGCTTTTCGTTTCGTATATATAATTTATATACCTATATATTTGTATTTCTCACCACTCCACGAATTATCCACTAGATAACGAAGATTCCAAAAAATGGCTCCTATATCGTATATGATATATTTATTATCAGAATTCCCATCTATGACAAATGTGACTATTAATTTTTGAGACAATGTGAAATGAAACATTGGGTGATGCTCAATATGAATCTATAATTATTGTTTTACGTGAGGCAACGAAGCGAGAGATAAATGGATAAGTGTCTCCTGTCATTGACAGAGAAAATTCTATACGAAAAGCCCAATATGAATATAGACAATATTTCGTTAAGGGGAAACCCCCATAGAAAAAAAAAGGATGAACGTTTGATAGTTCAATGATATATTTTGAATATATTTATTATATTTCTACGTAAACTTTTATTTATTCCAAATGATATAAAATATGAAATAAAATGAAATATGATATCGAGATGTATGTTAAGAGCTAAACTGTGCCAAACTACCGTCTATGTAATTCGACTGTGCTCTGCTGTGGGAGACTTCGAAACAATCGAATTCCAGCATTTCGTTTCGTATATATAATTTATATACCTACATATTTGTATTTCTCACCACTCCACGAATTATCCACTAGATAACGAAGATTCCAAAAAATGGCTCCTGTATCGTATATGATATATTTATTATCAGAATTCCCATCTATGACAAATGTGACTATTAATTTTCGAGACAATGTGAAATGAAACATTGGGTGATGCTCAATATGAATCTATAATTATTGTTTTACGTGAGGCAACGAAGCGAGAGATAAATGGATAAGTGTCTCCTGTCATTGACAGAGAAAATTCTATACGAGTGTCTCCGTCATTGTAATCATCAGCCTGTTCCATCAGTCATCTGAGACAACGACTAAAATGTTATAGTGATACATTTCTTGGATGTTGTTGAAACTGACAATGAGCCGAGGAATGTACCAATGCAATCGATCCGTATATATATATATATATATATATATTGAATAGTCATCCGCAATCGGTTCACCGGTCAGTTGAGGGGGGAAGGATGAGGAGGAGGATAAGGTGGTGGAGGCGGAGGAGGAAGATGAGGTGGAGGAGGAGGTGGAGGAGGAAGATTAGGAGGAGGAGGAGAAGGATGATAAGGTGGAGGAGGAGGATGATAAGGTCGAGGAGGAGGAGGGAGAGGCGGAGGAGGAGGAGGAGGAGAAGGTGGAGGATACACAGAGTGGCAGAATTCTACACCTCCATCATCATTTAGCAGTGTGGAGTAAATTATAAAATGTTTTGCAGTCAGAAGGACACCTGAGCAACTCTTCTAAACATTCATTACGCCCTTTCACCTTTGGGCAATCGACATTCAGACATTTCCAGTTGAATCGAAGCGTCGAGCAGGCCGATTTAACGGTTGATCGGCTCTCGAACACCATCGTCGTTCATCGAGACTTTCTGCGCCTCGTTCGAATAACCGCCGCCATCATAGCGTTTAGGATCCTCGCCTCGGCAACATTCGCGAAAAATTGGCATCGCAGTGTCGCGAGTTATTTCCATTCTGGACTTTACCATTCTCGGACTAAAAACAACCAACATACATAAACAATTCTCATCCCTCTTTGAAATAATTTATTTTCCTTAATTCCTCCATTCTATTTAATTAAATCAAATATATACGAGTCGATCTCGATTAACGATGATTTTATTACTTTTTACAATTGCCTGGAAATTCATTTTATTATAACTATTTGCTGGTTGAATTCATTTAAAATTTGTGGTGATATTAAATTTTTGTATTTCGGTCTGGAACAAATTGATAGATCGATCGTTATGGGATTCGCGGGCGTTTCTTACGCACACGAGAAGAATCGCGAGAGCGATCAAACGGGTTTTTCTCCCTCCTTCCCTCCTTCAGTAGCTGATGGCTTTCATGCTTCAGAGCTCTGACGAGAGTGAGAGTAATCTTTTTCTCTCTCTCTCGCTACTTTCATTTGAATTCTCGTTCCACAGCCACGCGAGAGTGATGTCATAAATATTACCCAGCGTCGTGAACTGAAATAATCCCGACTCGATACTCTCTGGTGGCGAAAGGTATAACTATATATATATATATATGTGTGTATATATGAATATATATATATATATGAAAAAAAAAAAAAAAAAAATATATATATATATATGTGTGTGTGTGTGTGTGTGTATGTGTGTATATAAGTAATTGAATGAGAGTGAGAGGGGAACGCTCAAGAGAAAGGAAAAATATTCTCTTGAGAGAGAATGAGAGCGAAAGGTAAGACGGAAGGATGATCGCGCAACTCGCGTGCAAATTTAACAAACGAGCAATAGAGACGAATGCAGACAAACGATGTGGCACAGGCAACGATCAGCGCTAATACGAGTCTATGTGAGGCCTCTAAGCCAACGAGGATTAGAAACGAATAAATTAATATATATAGAAATAGAAAGTAAAGTTTGCACGAGCCCAGGTTACGTCAGTAATTCGAGCTACACGAGACATTTCTCGCATGCCGCGTGTGTGTGTCTGCATTGATTTTGTCATCGAGAATATATGGATTTAAAAAAAAAAATTTTTTTTTGACAAAAACTAAGTTTTCTCCATAAAGGAAGTAATTATTATTATTTTTTTCATTGAATTAATTTTTATAAATCTGTATTTAAGTAAAAGCGAATTATTTCAATAATTCGAGCAACAGGAGACATTTCTCGATCATGCCATCTGTGACTGCGTTAATTATGTCATTGAGAAAATATGATTTTTTTTTTTTTACGAAATGATTTCTCTATGATAAAGTGATTTTTTATTTTTAAATTTATTTTAATAATTTGTATTTTAAACGAATTATAAACAAAGACTTTTTCATTGGACTTATGCTGTCTATTGGACGATAATGTCGGATTTAACGATTTAGCATATGAATTAGACTCGAAAAGCATTTAAAGACGTCCAATTATTATAAATAAATAAAAATATATTTGATCCTGACAAAAAATTTTAATGTCATTGAGGAAAATCTCTTGATCGGATTATGATTTTTGCATCACAAAAATCAGCAAGTCAAGTCTTTGTGTATTCAGAGAGAGAGAGAGAGAGAGAGAGGGCTGTCAGTTGGTATAAAGGAGGCAAAGCGCGATATAATTAAGAAGACGATTTTGCAGAATGATGAATTGACGCTGAGGCTTGATCGATGCGGTATATCCGTCTCCCTCAGTCAGAGTCCACATTATAAATAAGGGAGGACAAAATTGTATGCCAACGAGAAAAAATATACTGATGAGGGCAAGTCTATACTGCAGTGATATATATATATATATACCACTGCAGTAGCTCTATAGTAGTTCTATATATATATATATATGCAGAATGAAAAGGCATCGTCGAGATTGCGTCGATTTCTTCTGGGACCATTTTTTTTTATTCCCATACTGCAGCCTCCAGTTGGATGAGAAATTTGATTAATCGCTTCGTCAACATATCATTTCTCTCGCATTATCGAGTTGAAAAAAAACTGATAAACCACTAGGATAAAATAATGAGATCCACGCTCGCGAAAAAAAAAAAAAAACAATCAAAAGCTTCTCTCGCATCGCACGCGAATAATTCCTTAAATTTTTTATTCTTTGGGTCAAGCGTCACTTTCTCATTTGAAAAAAAAATCCATCAGCGATTTTATTGGCAATTTAAAATATTTTTTTTCACCGGATATGGTAATTCAGTCTTGATGACGCAACAAGACGGAAGAGAAAGAAAACTTGTTCGAAAAATCTCATTGGTAAAAGCTCTCTTGGTCACGAACCGCATCGAGTGAAAGCCCCAACGACGCTTCTCGCGTAATCGATACCGTTGACCTTCTCCTCCCTGCGGCTTGAATCGAACGATTTTATCATTTTATATATATATATATATATCTTACTCAATTACAAGACACGACAGAGAGGAAGAGAGAGAGAGAGAGAGAGAGAGAGATGAATCCTTCATCGTTCTCTCTGTCGATCTTTCGAGATTATTGCCGCGCAAAAATTTAATTAAGGCTTGATTGCTAAATTTTTTATAAAACTCGAGAGTTTAGAGCGACAGGGATGAGGGGGGAGGGGGAGGCAAGACCGGAAAACCGAGCAGGTCTCTGGGGAGCAACCGGTGGTTGCTGCCCGGGCTGCTGGGTCAAAAGTTCGTTCGAGCTACCCCCGTTTACTCTCTCTCTCTCTCTCTCTCTCTCTCTCTCTCCTTCTACTGATGTACATTGAAGCATTCGCGGATTTTGTTGGCGTTTGAAGGTAGAGAGTGAGTTTCAAGTGGCTAGGAAAATTTCAATCTTTCGTGTCAGGCCTTTCGTTTGAATTTCCTTAGTAATTTTGACACTATACCCACCTCGCGCATAAATTTACAAATCGCAGACAACTGCAGGCAATATTAAAACTTTGCAGCCATTTAACAATTTTATTTGAATTAAAAAATATTTGCCACTTTTTAATCGAAATAAATTCATCAATTTGAATCTAATGAATTTATATTTCTTGATGAAAAATTTTGATGCTCTTTTGAATAAAAATTTGAACTAAAACTTTTGGCTACTTCCTTGCGAATGATCGATAGTTTATTTAAACACGTACGAGGAATAAACGTGTGGAGTTTCGGCATGGAATATACAGAATGAAAAGCAGCAACCGGTGGTCGCACCAGCTGGCAATGGAGATGATTTTTCAAGCAAACGTTTATCTCTTAACCGAAGGAGCATCTTTGCTTGGCTCGTAAACGTGACCCATTGGAAGTTTTGACTTTCCTCAATTTACCCCATTACTCGTCCTCTTTTTCATTCTTTATCGCGATGCCAATATTTTATCATTTGACAAAAATACGTATAACCATTTTGCCTTTGAGACTTTCCATTATTCAGACTTTATATACCGTGACCTTTCGATGACCAGTCACACACACACACACACACACACGAGGAACCAGTGGTTGAGTGAGTCTTGATCCAGAACGAATCTCTATATTACCCTTAGAAATGGTCGTATTGAGTAAGAAAATCGATAAGGCAAACAATCTTCAAGTTGATTTTGTTTACAAACTTTTTTTTTTTATCACAAAATGCAGCATGGATCTATGAAAATTCCATGCATATTGAACGTAAATCAAATTTGCTAGCATATAAATTGCTTCTGCTCATTTCCATATGGACGATGTCAGAGAGAGAGAGAGAGAGAGAGAGAGTACGCGATCTGGGCCACTATATATAACACACTCGTTTTATATGATAAAGTCCAGTCCTATATACAGCTGCTTTGGCCCTAAAAAAATGGATTCCATTGAACGAAAATTTTCATAATTAGACATCAAGTTTTTAAGTGCTAGAAGAATTTTATTCTCTCAATATTCTATAATGTTATCATTATTTGTGTTTTCGTGATTATTTTTTTTACGTCAATTGATTTTTCTATTTCCATATATGGGATATGGGCGACGACCATTGAGGGTAATCTCGGCGTATATTCGTTTTACATCGTAAATTCGAGCCCAATTCATCTTCTTTTTTCTCTTACAAAAATCAATTTATTTCATTCAAGAAAAATCTCTCTCTGCGGACAAAAATCCATCAATTCAAACATTTCGTGCTGTAAGGACAATCGAATTTTCGTCGCTTGATCTTGCTGCTGCAATCGGTATTTGTCGTTCGAGAAGTTTATCTCAGAGTGTGTTAGACGTCATAAAAATGATTCTTATATACAGCCCGTCTGTATCTTTCTTTTGGTCTTTTGGGGAGCATCAACCAAACAATACAGACCGTTAGGTGTTTGCTGGCCCAGGGGAAAAAAGTTACCGAGCGGGGGAAGGGAGGCTACAAGAAATGGAAGAAGAGAAGACGTTAGTAAGGGACAGCGAACCCAAGAAAGGTCCATGCATGAAAATCCCTGTATGGATGATCGCAGTTGAGAAAGAGAGAGAGAGAGAGAGAGAGAGAGAGAGAGAGAGAGAGAATGCTGGGGGGGGGGACTCTCGGGCCCCGCATAATAATCATTTTGATCGCCGTCGCACTCGTAGACCACTCGTGTCTCGCCATCTTGCTCTCTTTGAGCCCTCTACCCTCTATACCGGGAACTGGTTTCTGCAGCAGTTTCCCTCCAACAATCCCAAGCGCAACCATAGCAACCGCACACCAGACTTCTGCCTGCCCTTCTTCCACTTCACTAATGGAACGAAAGGGTAGAAGGAACGGGAAAGAATGCAACTCTTTTTCTCTCTCTCTCTCTCTCTCTCTCTCTCTCTCTCTCTCTCTCTCTCTGTCTTTCTTTTTCATCTTGCATCTTTGAGCCCTTCTCTCTCGTTCTCTAACCATTTTATAGCCGGGTCTCTTCGACCGTCTGCGATTCTCTACAAAACGATCATCGTGAGCTCGCCAGGGCACGTTTCATTCTCGCTTCCTTTGCTCTCCTCCACTAAATCTTTATATTCCTCGTGCTCTTCTCTCTCTCTCTCTCTCTCTCTCTCTCTCTCTCTCTCTCGCTCGCTCTCTCTCTCTCTCGCTCGCTCGCTCGCTCTCGATTGACGCGCGAGAACGATGCACATGAATAGAATGCACAACGAAGATACTGAGCGCTCTCTATAACTTAAATAATGTTTGAGGGAGGCTCGCATAGTTTCACAATATTTCGTGCTGGTTAATTGGCTCATGTTTCGTGCCTCTGTATATATGTGTGTGTGTGTATATATGTGCATAGGCACATTCTTTCTCTTCGATTGAGGAAGTTTTTCAACAGAGAAGAAGTTATATAGACATTTGAGTTTGCACGACTCGAGTTGCACTTTTCACTCCATCTCTCTCTCTCTCTCTCTCTCTCTCTCTCTTTCTCTTTGGTCTGTTAATGACGGAACTTTGCAGCGATAATACCAACACACAGTGTGAGAAAACTTTTTTGCCAATTGAGCCCAGCATTGAGTTAAATGATGTTCTTATGTTCTATTCTCTTGACTCGACAAGAGCTGATGGGAAGTGCTGAGAAATTTCGTTGGATTACTTCTATATTTGATCGAACAATATCCCAAACTATTTCTCTCCCTCTCTCTCTCCCTCCCCCTCTATTTCATGAAGAAATACGACCGATGTAGAATGACGTCGAGGAGGAGCCGAAAGAGGCAAAAATGAAGATAAATTGAAGGCGAAAAAAGGCGGAAGAGAAAAAGGTCGAGTATATAGATTTCGTAACGAGATGAAAAACTGGAAGAGAATGAAAATCAATGGTAGTCGAGAAAAGGAAAAGTACACAAGAGAGAGAGAGAGAGAGCAATGAGCATATTTTTGAGACAGAGACGAACGATTTACGGAGAGCGAAGCCGTTGGCTCTCGTTGGGGTGGAGTTGATCGTGAAATTCTTCCCCCTCGAGGAAAATACGAGAGTGAAGTTATCGGAGCGAAAATCTCATTTTGGTATTGGATTGCAATATGAAAACGGGGCGGAAACGAGGTGGAGAGGGAGTGTAAAGGTTGAATCGTGAGAAATTCTTGTGTTGGAGGGAAGGGGGGGGGCAAACTTTGCGATTTTTTTTAAATGTATAACCCAACTTGGAGTTACAGTTACTGAAGTATAAAACTATCAAGCCTCATACAAAGGCTCAGAAAAATATTTTTCCCAAGTGTACAAAGTGTATACTTTTTCTAACCTTTGACCGATACTCGAATTTTCTTGCTTCCACAGCAAAAATAATGAGAATTCGTGAAAGTGAGAATAGACGTTCGATTTTTGAATAGTAAAGTGAATTTTTCAAATTTCAACTATTCCGAAATTCCATCAATATATAAAATTATGGATAGCATAAATTTTAATGATAAATTCGTGATATTGAAAGAAATTGACATTATTTTTGGCAACATTGAAAGAATTAGGAGAGTGTCGAGAATGTCGAGCTTGAGTAAAATTCATGATGAAAAAAAATGATAGCCCGAGTTACAGTTACTATCGTATAAAACAATCAAGCCCAGAAGGCTCAGAAAAATATTTTTCCCAAGTGTACAAAGTATATACTTTTTCTAACCTTTGACCGATACTCGAATTTTCTTGCTTCCACAGCAAAAATAAGGAGAATTCGTCAAAGTGAGAATAGACGTTCGATTTTTGAATAGTAAAGTTAATTTTTCAAATTTCAACTATTCCGAAATTCCATCAATATATAAAATTATGGATAACATAAATTTTAATGATAAATTCGTGATATTAAAAGAAATTGACATTATTTTTGGCAACATTGAAAGAATTAGGAGAGTGTCGAGAATGTCGAGCTTGAGTAAAATTCATGATGAAAAAAAATGATAGCCCGAGTTACAGTTACTATCGTATAAAACTATCAAGCCCAGAAGGCTCAGAAAAATATTTTTCCCAAGTGTACAAAGTATATACTTTTTCTAACCTTTGACCGATACTCGAATTTTCTTGCTTCCACAGCAAAAATAAGGAGAATTCGTCAAAGTGAGAATAGACGTTCGATTTTTGAATAGTAAAGTGAATTTTTCAAATTTCAACTATTCCGAAATTCCATCAATATATAAAATTATGAATAACATAAATTTTAATGATAAATTCGTGATATTAAAAGAAATTGACATTATTTTTGGCAACATTGAAAGAATTAGGAGAGTGTCGAGAATGTCGAGCTTGAGTAAAATTCATGATGAAAAAAAATGATAACCCGAGTTACAGTTACTATCGTATAAAACTATCAAGCCCAGAAGGCTCAGAAAAATATTTTTCCCAAGTGTACAAAGTGTATACTTTTTCTAACCTTTGACCGATACTCGAATTTTCTTTCTTCCACAGCAAAAATAAGGAGAATTCGTCAAAGTGAGAATAGACGTTCGATTTTTGAATAGTAAAGTTAATTTTTCAAATTTCAACTATTCCGAAATTCCATCAATATATAAAATTATGGATAGCATAAATTTTAATGATAAATTCGTGATATTGAAAGAAATTGACATTATTTTTGGCAACATTGAAAGAATTAGGAGAGTGTCGAGAATGTCGAGCTTGAGTAAAATTCATGATGAAAAAAAATGATAGCCCGAGTTACAGTTACTATCGTATAAAACAATCAAGCTCAGAAGGCTCAGAAAAATATTTTTCCCAAGTGTACAAAGTGTATACTTTTTCTAACCTTTGACCGATACTCGAATTTTCTTGCTTCCACAGCAAAAATAAGGAGAATTCGTCAAAGTGAGAATAGACGTTCGATTTTTCAATAGTAAAGTGAATTTTTCAAATTTCAACTATTCCGAAATTCCATCAATATATAAAATTATGGATAGCATAAATTTTAATGATAAATTCGTGATATTGAAAGAAATTGACATTATTTTTGGCAACATTGAAAGAATTAGGAGAGTGTCGAGAATGTCGAGCTTGAGTAAAATTCATGATGAAAAAAAATGATAGCCCGAGTTACAGTTACTATCGTATAAAACAATCAAGCTCAGAAGGCTCAGAAAAATATTTTTCCCAAGTGTACAAAGTATATACTTTTTCTAACCTTTGACCGATACTCGAATTTTCTTGCTTCCACAGCAAAAATAATGAGAATTCGTGAAAGTGAGAATAGACGTTCGATTTTTGAATAGTAAAGTGAATTTTTCAAATTTCAACTATTCCGAAATTCCATCAATATATAAAATTATGGATAGCATAAATTTTAATGATAAATTCGTGATATTGAAAGAAATTGACATTATTTTTGGCAACATTGAAAGAATTAGGAGAGTGTCGAGAATGTCGAGCTTGAGTAAAATTCATGATGAAAAAAAATGATAGCCCGAGTTACAGTTACTATCGTATAAAACTATCAAGCCCAGAAGGCTCAGAAAAATATTTTTCCCAAGTGTACAAAGTATATACTTTTTCTAACCTTTGACCGATACTCGAATTTTCTTGCTTCCACAGCAAAAATAAGGAGAATTCGTCAAAGTGAGAATAGACGTTCGATTTTTGAATAGTAAAGTTAATTTTTCAAATTTCAACTATTCCGAAATTCCATCAATATATAAAATTATGGATAGCATAAATTTTAATGATAAATTCGTGATATTGAAAGAAATTGACATTATTTTTGGCAACATTGAAAGAATTAGGAGAGTGTCGAGAATGTCGAGCTTGGGTAAAATTCATGATGAAAAAAAATGATAGCCCCGTGTTCAATCAGTAATATTGAGACAGACGAGAGATGGAAAAGAATAAGGAAAGCATTCAGGGCTACAAACTCTGGCAGCTCGGAAGAATGAGAAAGGGATCGTAGCAAAGAGTCTCAAGAAGATGGATGGAACTCAATATAAAAGATGGAGAAGACCTATGAAGGCCCCGTGGCTTTTTGCACTGGTAGTAGTGACAGATATTGATATATACGTGAATATCCCAGTAAAATTCATGCACATATGTAATATATGAACATACATACATACTTACCGTATATATTTTATATATATATAAAGATTTTATATATAAAGATTTTATATATATAGAGTTTGTATATATAGTTTATATATATATAGAGTTCGTACATATAATTTATATCTATATAGAGTTTGTATAAAAAATTTATATATACATATATATACACATATATAAGCTCACACTGCTATAATCCAATTTCCCTTGGAGGAGCACGAACGGGCGAACAGAGAGAACGTTTGACGACCATTTAGACCTGGAATGCGTACACTCGGACACCCTCCAGGTATCCACACGCATCGGCAGATCTTGAACAGCGAGGCCCCACGGGTTTTACAGCCGACGTGAGTAAATGGCTGGTTGAGGGTGGGGGGGGGGAGACCCGAGAGGATGCTCGATGATGCGGCTTCGTCCTTTCACGTTATCTTATATATATATATATAGCTTTGCCCGAAAAAGTTTGCCCGCTTCTATACAAAAGGCGTGAGACGAAAGAAATTTTTCAATTCCCCGAAATAAAACAAGTTTATTCGTCCCAAGTATATAAGAGAGATCTGCGTTTTATATGCATAAAAGTGTAACTTGGAGAGTCTGGCCAGTTTATATATGAATAGGAGCAAGAAATGAGATATTATAAAATTTTGTAAAAAAAAAAAAAAAACAAACAAAAAAAAAATGAAGATAAACCGGAAGTGAGTTTCATGGATCAGCTGAAATGGTGAATATTTTTTTCGAGATAAAAAATAATGAATTTATGCGGAGTCTGAGGCACGAGTCTGAGACATTTGCCGAGAATCATTAGCGTGTTTCGGCATCCCTCTAGCTCTTATATATATATGTATATGCGACGCACATCTTAAGCCTTGCGGTAATCTAATTTTATCGGCCGGTAATTACCATTACCGGAGCATCCAAGAGCATTAAAGGGCGAGGGAGGGACGGAGACTAAGGCTCGTAAAGATCGTCAAAGTTTTCTCTCAATTTTCTTTCTCCTCATATTTATCGAAAAATGAGAGACGCCATTTTGAATTTATTTTTTCGAAATTTTTAAAAATTTCTTTTGCACCGATTTTTATTATTTTGAAAACGATCAATTTTCGTTCGATCGCGTTTGGAATGAAACAAAAAAAAAAAACGTTTTTTAACAATATTTTTGCTCGGTTGGTGAGAATATCAAACGACAGCTGTTAGATGGGTGTGACTCGTAGTGAGTTTTTTTTTTTTTTTTGTTGTTCACCCTCTTCATCATTTTTTCGTACGTTTATTCATAAAAATTCTTTCATGATGTTCTGGCTGAGCTCGTGCGTTAGTTAAATGATATTTGGTGAGCCATCAGGAAGGAGGAAGAGCAGCAGACTTTCGGTGTCTGGGATGTGCGTTCATGAAAACGAGAGTCTCGAATTTCATATTTCCGCGACGTGTAACCCGAGACGGCCTCGAAGAGTGAAAGAGACGCAAGATATGGCAAAGCTTGCACTTGTCGATAGTCGCGGGGGAAGAAAAAATATGTATATAAAAATTCAGCAAAAAATCGAGTGAATATTTTCACACGTTCCAAGAATAATAATTATTTTTATTTATTATTCTGGAGCGACGAATAATTTAATTAGAAAAAAAAATATCTTGATCGTGATCGAGTAATAAAAAAAAAAAGAAAAAAAATATTATATATTTCTCTATCAATATAATGTATAAGACTATAACCCTTTTTTTTCTGTATATTTAGTACGATCGATCGAGTAAGTCAATAAGATAATTCTTTTTCGGTTGCTAAGAATTTTTCTTCGTTTATAAAAGAAGAAAAATAGGGAATAAAAACGGGAGAAAGAAGATTGAACGTTTATTGGTTCTCATCGAGAGAAAATGCCTTTTGTTCTCATTGCTTTAGTGGGCAAATCATTTGAGCGAGCTTGGGTAATAATACAATTCAATAGATATACATATATACATATAGCATAAGCTGTCGAGTTTATCGAACAAGAAGGCACTCCCATGATAGTCCTTTCTTGGAATATTTCTTTTTTTTCTCTCTCTCGCTCTACACTATTGTTATCTTTATGAGTACCAGCGGAAAGTTCGAGTGGGTTCTCTTGGCTTTTCTCTTTGTTCCCGAAAGTAAGTGCTGGTTGCGTGTGTTTCGTTTGTACGCTCCTCCACGTTATACTAAAAACGGACACGAACGTTTATAACTCCATTGATTTGTATTATATATATATTTATATATATATATTTATATATATACATTTATAATTTATATATATATATATATATATATATATTTATATTTATATATATATATATTTATAATTTAACCAGTTTCAAATTTGGAAAAATTTCATTTAAATTATTCTTATCGTGGCTAGACTCGATAGTAAAAAAAAAAAGAGCGGTTAATGTGGAGAAAAAATATTTTTCCGTTTTATTTAATTGGCATCGGGGTGCTGCCGTGTATTTTGATATATAATGACAGCAGGTAGATTGAAAAGTTGGGTCGAGGCAGAGCAGGTAAAACAACGATAATGAGACAGCCGCCAAAAATTCTGGCTCGGTTTGGCTTTTGTAAGGCACAAGGCACTTTTGTAACACTGATGAAACTCAAGCGTGAGAGATGCCTCTTGCGTTTTATGGCAGAATTATAGCGCCCAGCAGAGCCTTGCATTTTGCGGTTTTGCGGACCTGGTGCAGCATCAAAGCAACAATCGTCAACGACGTCGTCGTCGTTGCCGTTGGGATATCCTACAAGTGGTTGACCCTGGCCTACAGTCTGGCATCGAACCAGCAATGAGAGCGAGAAAAAAGAGAAAGAGAGAGAGAGAGAGAGAGAGAGAGAAAGAGAGAACTCGAGTGCAAGACACGCTGTGTTCGAACATCAATATATGCGGATTTTTTTTTTGCATCTATAGATATTGTGCATGTTATGTGTATTTTAGCGAATAGTACGCAGACCGAACAATTTATTTACGCGCTTCAATGTCGAGTTAATAATTACAAGTCTCTCTCTCTCTCTCTCTCTCTCTCTCTCTCTCTCTCTCTCTCTCTCTCTCTCTCTCTCTCTCTCTCTCTCTCTCTCTCTCTCTCTCTCTCTCTCTCTCTCTCTCTCTCTCTCTCTCTCTCCCTCTCTCTCTCTCTCTCTATTCTGTAACAGCGTAGAGCAAAATCAAAATTTCCTTACGACTTTTCCATCTGTATATGCGCACTGAGATCGAGTCAGGCTCCCAATCCAAAATAGAGCACACAGGAAACATTTTGAATATTTTCTATTTGTCACAAACGACTCGCAAATTAAAAACAAAAAAAAAAATCAATATATTTAATTTTTTTTTTTCAGACAATTAGAAGAATTACCAAATAATTTATAAATATTAATGATAATTTTGAATGTAATAAAAATCATTGGAATTTAATTGAAAAAAAATGAAATAATTTTTTTGTTTTTAAATAAAATAAAATTTATTTAATAATGATAAATCATGTTTTCTCAGTGTGTGTGTGTGTACTTTGGTATAATTTCTGTTGATTCTAATGGCGAACTGATGACCATGGGAATTGTGTCAGTATGATGAGTGCTTAAGCTATTGAAGACAAAATTAATATACCACACTTTGTGGCACGAATATTAAATTCAAAGCTGACTATAACTTCGACACATGATCGTGACTAATTGCTTGCAGAGTGAAAAAAAAAAAAAAAAAAAAAGAAAAAAAAACGAGGTCTCGGGAAAGTGTTTCTAACCTCGAGCAGTCAATATTATAAAATTACGCACGCGTGAAATCATCGCGACGCAGAATCGACGTGTATTCCGTACAACTTGGCCTTAAATGGCTCGCGGCTTCGATTACGTTTGCGAGAGCGTCGTGATGATAGAGAAAAAAGCCTCGAAGGAAATCATCCGTGCAAGGTTTTCTCTCAGACGCAGGCAACAAGCAGGTAACTATCTATTAAAATTCCTGGAGTACCTCATCGTTTCTCCTTATGCCGGAGATGATTCCTCACGGTCATGTCATACACCCTTAAAAGGAAAGAATATTGAAAGGAAAATTGGAAAAACTTTTTTTTTCCTTACATATTTTTTCTCTTTTTTTTTATCGTCGAAATTATGAGAAAATGGCGAGTGGATCGTCAATTAGTGGGAAAAATACATCGATACAGGGTCAAATTTTTTGTTTTTTTTTCTCATTTTGTCAACGTTCATTCTGATGCCTTTTTGGAGTACTTCATCGTTTTTCCTTATGTCGGAGATGATTCCTCACGGTCATGTCATAGTCCCTTAAAAGGAAAGAATATTGAAAGGAAAATTGGATAAACTTTTTTTTTTCTTACATATTTTTTCTCTTTTTTTTTTATCGTCGAAATTATGAGAAAATGGCGAGTGGATCGTCAATTAGTGGGAAAAATACATCGATACAGGGTCAAATTTTTTGTTTTTTTTTCTCATTTTGTCAACGTTCATTCTGATGCCTTTTTGGAGTACTTCATCGTTTTTCCTTATGTCGGAGATGATTCCTCACGGTCATGTCATAGTCCCTTAAAAGGAAAGAATATTGAAAGGAAAATTGGATAAACTTTTTTTTTTCTTACATAATTTTTCTCTTTTTTTTTATCGTCCAGATTTTGATAAAATAATTAATAGATAATCGATCAGAAGAATATAATTAAGAGAAAAATACAGAGTTGTAATAAATTTTTGGACCAATTTATTTTCAAAATTCAACCATCGATTTTTTTACATTTCTTCATATCCTTCAACAAATAATTGCTAAAATACAAAAAAAAATAATGATATTTCCATGTATTCACAATGATTTTTTGACATACACATCGACGCATTTCATCTAAATTAGATGAATCCATTTTTTTTTTATTATCGTGTGGCATAGAGCGAAAAGTATAACGAAACATAATATTCTTGTCGTTTGCAGATTTGTAACGAGTGCGGGGGCAAAAACCTTATTGCCCTCCCATGCTCGGTGAATAATTGCCTCTGCAATTATGTATAGTACATAGCTATTAATCATGATCTATAGAGGCTACATAGAGGCTACATAGAGGCTACATAGAGGCTACATAGAGGCTACATAGAGGCTACATAGAGGCTATATAGTGGCTACATACACTCTATAGAGTCTACATGGACGCCGCAAGCCAAAGTCGGTCTCTGCGATGTTTAGCGACTGATCTTTCGCGGCTTGTATCTGACTAGTTGGCAAAATGTGTGTCGTCATTCAACGCGGAGAGCAAAGAAACGAGAACGAGCTACGGAGAGTTTCTCATCGGGTTCTCTTATGCATTCTCTCGTTCTCGCGACCAAGCAAAATTCCAAACATGGTCTAAGGAAGGCGGTGGAGGAGGAGGAGGGGGAAGAGATCTCGCGTGGTCATCCATGATATCGTCTCAGAGATCGTCGCGAGGGCTTCTCGCGAGATGCAACTCATCTCGTACGAGTGAGAGCCAATACTGTAACAGAGATGATGACGTCATCGTTGCACACGTGCAATATATCACGAGTCTCTCTCTCTCTCTCTCTCTCTCTCTCTCTCCTCCCTTTCTCTCTCTCTGTCTCTCTCTCTCTCTCTCTCTCTCTCTCTCTCTCTCTCTCTCTCTCTCTCTCTCTCTCTCTCTCTCTTCTCTCTCTCTCTCTCTCTCTCTCTCTCTCTCTCTCTCTCTCTCTCTCTCTCTCTCTCTCTCTCTCTCTCTTTCTCTC
>OY769903.1:27932563-28082563 GCA_963669185.1 Dyspetes luteomarginatus | reverse complement strand
AATCTCATCATCGTCGGCTAGCAGCCTTTTTCTTCTTTTTCTTCATCTTCTCCTTCTTGTTTGGCTTCATATCACCGACGCGTGTTGGCTCGCTTCATTTCATATTGTAGCTTCAAATCCTTCTCTCGGGAATCGGCATGACATATATATATATATATATATATTGCGTCACCTATCCACACGCGAACGTTCCATATCGTAATGAGCATTCCAAGGATTACGATCCTGTTGTGAAAAGCTTGGTGAGAGATCTCACTGTGAGAATCTCGTCTTTTTCGTCCTTGTCGTAAGTTTCTCTTTAAATTCAATTTATTTCTGCTCCTTTTTCCCTTAAAAATAAGAATTGAGGCCCAAATGTCGGGATACAGGTCACTCGTGCAAAGTACGAGCGACCTAGCACGAGAGAATTGTGAAAAAAGGTTTTTCATTCGCTCATACAGATTTATAAATATTTTATTCTTTTATGGGTCAAGATCGTTGAACGTTTAAAAAAAAAATATACGGCATTTATAAATAATTTAGAGATTTTTTTTTCATCCAAATCTTTTGACAGTACATCGATTTCATATGTATATTTAGCATAATTTATGTCTAATCTATTTGATGGAAAATTTGAGCGACTGTTCTAAAAGATACACTCGTTCCCATTGTATTCTCTCTTGAAGACGAAAACGATTTTTCTTATCCTGGTATCTTTCATTCTCTTTTTTATACGGAGAAAAACTCGCTGACTCGATTTAAACCATTTTAACGAGACTGAGGCTTAAATTTTTGAAGGATGGAACTCCATTGTGAATAGAGAATTGAAATTTCAAACATCTTTATCATTGAAGCAATTTAAGATCGAATTTACGTGTAAGAAAATCGAGCCTCAATCATCGATTGAACTCAGTTAAAAAATTAATATAATTTATAAAAACATTTCGAGATTGACCTTTTTTTTTCACCCCAAACTTTGACAGTACAGCGAATATTAATTTAACATCATTTAGGTCAAATCTATCACATGGAAAATTTTCGCGACTGGTCGAAAAGAATCACATTGTACACTCTCGTGAAGACGTAACTCGAGAGAACGAGAGTGCGCGATTCTCCGCAGCCAAAAGAGAGACACATTTGAATTTCAGATGTCTCGAGAGAAAGTTCCGTTTTCTTATCAGCGAAGCTGAAAATCTTCCAATACAGTCGTCGTCGTTGTAGTCGGTGGAGAAGAGAATAAAGATTAATTTTGTCTAAGTTATTCTCTCCTCTAAGGTCTCCTATTTGTTTGTCCACTCTCGAAATATCACTAGCTCAAAATATATTATACCAGCTGTAATAACGAGGAATTCTTTTCCAAGTAAAATATTATTTATTCAGGAAAATTTAGAATTAAAATTGTATTTTAATTACAAGCAATTTTAATAATTGTTACAAATTTATGCAATAATAAAGAAATATCACTAGCTCAAAATATTACCAGCTGTAATAACGAGGAATTATTTTCCAAGTAAAATATTATTTATTCAGGAAAATTTAGAATTAAAATTGTATTTTAATTACAAGCAATTTGAATGATTGTTACAAATTTATGCAATAATAAAGAAATATCACCAGCTCAAAATATATTATACCAGCTGTAATAACGAGGAATTCTTTTCCAAGTAAAATATTATTTATTCAGGAAAATTTAGAATTAAAATTGTATTTTAATTACAAGCAATTTTAATGATTGTTACAAATTTATGCAATAATAAAGAAATATCACTAGCTCAAAATATTACCAGCTGTAATAACGAGGAATTCTTTTCCAAGTAAAATATTATTTATTCAGGAAAATTTAGAATTAAAATAGTATTTTAATTACAAGCAATTTTAATGATTGTTACAAATTTATGCAATAATAAAGAAATATCACTAGCTCAAAATATTACCAGCTGTAATAACGAGGAATTCTTTTCCAAGTAAAATATTATTTATTCAGGAAAATTTAGAATTAAAATAGTATTTTAATTACAAGCAATTTTAATGATTGTTACAAATTTATGCAATAATAAAGAAATATCACCAGCTCAAAATATATTATACCAGCTGTAATAACGAGGAATTCTTTTCCAAGTAAAATATTATTTATTCAGGAAAATTTAGAATTAAAATTGTATTTTAATTACAAGCAATTTTAATGATTGTTACAAATTTATGCAATAATAAAGAAATATCACTAGCTCAAAATATTACCAGCTGTAATAACGAGGAATTCTTTTCCAAGTAAAATATTATTTATTCAGGAAAATTTAGAATTAAAATAGTATTTTAATTACAAGCAATTTTAATGATTGTTACAAATTTATGCAATAATAAAGAAATATCACTAGCTCAAAATATTACCAGCTGTAATAACGAGGGATTCTTCTCCAAGCAAAAAATATTATTTATTCAGGAAAATTTAGAATTAAAATTGTATTTTAATTACAAGAAATTTTAATGATTGTTACAAATTTATGCAATAATAAAGAAATATCACTAGCTCAAAATATTACCAGCTGTAATAACGAGGAATTATTTTCCAAGTAAAATATTATTTATTCAGGAAAATTTAGAATTAAAATTGTATTTTAATTACAAGCAATTTTAATGATTGTTACAAATTTATGCAATAATAACAATTTGAGATTCAAATAAGTTCGTTTGCGCAATGCCGAAATATCACTAGCGCAAAATATTACCAGCTGCAACAACGAGGAATTGTTTTCCACGTAAAATATTATTTATTGAAGCAAATTTAGAATAAAAATTGTATTTTAATTACCAGCAATTATAATGATTGCTACAAATTTATGCAATAATTGAACAATTGGAGATTCAAATAAGATCGGACATAAATCTTCGAACTGCTGAACTAAATTAGGATTAAGCTCGAACTTACTTTTAAACATAAAATTCTTCATTAAAAATAGAAATGTACGTAACTCATACACGTATTCCCCTCATCGATAAAACGAAGTTATACGGTCATTGAGACATGTTAAACTTGCCATAACAACTCTGGCGGTTGTTCGCCAGACGTTCGGTTAAGGCCAGTCGTACTTTCTCTCGCGTTCGCAAATATACTGGCGAGAAAATTACGTGATTTTGCAGTGCGGTGTGCGGCTGTGGCTCTCTCGTTGCAAACCGATTGCAAAGATAATTCAAGAGGCTACACAGATGCAGACAAAATTCAACGGGGACGAATCTACATATATTTGTATATTATATAACATCATCATCGTCGCGGTCGAAGCGAGCACGTGTGCCTCCCGGTTTATAATTGCGGTCTCATCATCACGTGTACTCGTAAATGATAATAAAGTCTTAAGCCAATAATTATACACGATAATGAACACGAGGAATATGAAATTAATTTAATTGATTGAATTTTATTTAAAAGGCTTGAAAAATTTCAATTGTCACTTGGATAAATTAATTTTATTATTTCACCAATAAATAAATAAATATGTAAATAATTTTTACCAGTCATACTTTTTATTCATTTGAATAATTCATTAGTCTCCATTTGAGTTGTATTTATTATTCACAGGATAAAGCGTATAGCAAAATTAATTTACACCAACAACACCAAAAATCATGTACAAAAATATAGTATAATTTTTTTTTTTTTCTAATACTTTGGAAGAAATCGATACATCGAACGATTTTTCAAAAGCGTGTTCATAACTTGTATAGGAAATCATGAAATTAACACGATGAACACGAGGAATATGAAATTAATTTAATTGATTGAATTTTATTTAAAAGGCTTGAAAAATTTCAATTGTCACTTGGATAAATTAATTTTATTATTTCACCAATAAATAAATAAATATGTAAATAATTTTTACCAGTCATACTTTTTATTCATTTGAATAATTCATTAGTCTCCATTTGAGTTGTATTTATTATTCACAGGATAAAGCGTATAGCAAAATTAATTTACACCAACAACACCAAAAATCATGTACAAAAATATAGTATAATTTTTTTTTTTTTCTAATACTTTGGAAGAAATCGATACATCGAACGATTTTTCAAAAGTGTGTTCATAACTTGGATAGGAAATCATGAAATTAAAACGATGAATGCCCTGTAATTATAAATAAATAAAAAGTTACACTACGTGGATGGCTTTGGGCAGTCAAAAATATCTTGTGAACTTGTTATTAGTTCTTGTTGCATTTTTGTACAACGTTGTATAACCATCAATCGGCAAAATGCACTTGTCGTTACCTTTTGATGAAGGCTGGATGGTTGACAAATGGTTTAAATTCTGTGCCATTGTCGTCTCGATCAATCAATAGATACGCAAATAGCGTTATCGAGATCGTTATTCACCCAATATGCGAATGATTTCTGCAGACTCGACTTATGGCTTCATTTTCTTCTCTTTCTTCTTCATCGTATATAATTTGCTTATTCCGATAATTTTACCAAAGCAGCAATAATTCAAAAGATCAAATGCTGTTGTATAAATTTTATTGTTCTCGTGAGGGTCGTGAGGAAGCCTGATATTAATTGTGATCCACTTGCGTATAATTCTCCGTTAATTAAACGATCGATCCTTTGGTTGAACAGAGTTGGCTTCTTTTGTAGTGTGATTTGCTTACTGTTGGCAAAGTACCCGATAGTGCATTAATACTCGCGAAGGCTTTTCATGAGGGGAATAACGAGGAGACGTTGACATTCAAACAGGCTTTCTCATTTCGCTCTATCGGGTTTAAGGGAGTCTGTATACTTTCTCTCTCTCTCTCTCTCTCTCTCTCTCTCTCTCTCTCTCTCTCTCTCTCTCTCCCTCTCCCTCTCCCACTCACTCTCTCTCTCTTACTATTTCTCTCTATCTCTCTCTTTACTCGTATCCGATGATTATTACTGAGAACCTGTCGCGTCGCGGGGGCTCTTGACGTAGATGTCCCAGCTCTACAAAAGCTCTACTGCCGATATTACCAAGGATTATCCTTACGGCAAACCTCTCTTTCACTCTCTTCATCGCCGTCAGAGCACACTTACGTATCCTATATATTGCTCTTTTGTGCCTTCTCTCTCTAGCTCATCTTCTCCCTCTCTTTCTTTTATGGTCTCGGATATTTTTTTGCCCGAATATCACTCGTCGTGCTCGTTCAACACAGAGCTGAACAGCAGAAGAAACCACTGACACTGTTTCTCTATACCCATGAGAGAAAAAAAGCACATGGATTTAGGATCCCCCGGGGCAAGATACTTTTTTTTTCTCGATATAACACGATTTCCCTTCTAGGCCTGGCCCTCTCTATCGGGTTTTCTTTTTTTTTTTTTTTTTCACTCCCCTTTGAACGCGTCCCACGCAATTTATACGATTGTCGCCGTGACTTCGATTTTCTCCGCAGATAACGCAAACTTTCAAGTTCGATTATAAATCAGACATATAATAATTTATACTGACTCTGCTTTAAAATTTTTAGAGCGTATACATATACAATTGAAAAGAAATGACTCTGTTATTTATCCAAAGTTTGCGTGCTTTTACTGAATCTCCCTCTCCCATCTCTCCATTTACTCTCTCCCCCTTTTACTATCATATCTTCATTATTTATTTATGGAGTTTGGAAACTTTTTTTTTTTTTCATATATACTCCGACCCAAATGCGCTTTAATATTATATCGATAAAATTTTGTACTTACACATAACGTACACAGAATGTGTGTGCATTGGCGGAGAGCAGCTCTCATATCTATGTGCATATATATATATATATATATATATATATATTTATGTGTGTGTGCACGCGAGCGTGTTATATGTTGGGCGGAATTTGCGTCGCGTGCGACGTCCGTCTGACAGGCGAGGGAGAAATAGTCCGGCGTTGGGTGATTGCCCCCCCCCCCCCCACCCCTACTCCTCCTCTTCTTCCTCCGCCACCCCGTCTATCGTCACGAACCTGTTGGGGGTTGTTGGAAGAGGGCAAGAAGGGCCAAGTCCACCGTTGCTTCTATATTATATATATCACGTCGATGGTGAAGCAAAATGAGGGAGTAAATGGAGAGCGACATGAGGGAGATAGGAAAATCACTAGAGAGAATTTTCTTGTCACTTTTAGACTCTATTTAATGCTTTGATAAATTTGTTGTGTTTGCTCTTCCATTAATTGTGACATTAGAGTTGAATAAAATAAACATTTCATCGATCGGACGTAAAGTAATGGGAAAATGTTTTATTTGAATTTGGGAAGAAGAAAATTGGATGATGATTGAGAGAAAAATTTTCATCGCGTCATCGCAAATTTATGTGCTTTTTTATTTGCTAATGAATAAAAGCTTTTTGATCTGCGTTCGGGAGAGGAAATTTGAGTGGGGGAAAACAATAGGGTGAAACGTGAGGAGGCTTGGTAAGATAATAAATGAGTGTGTGTATATTTTATTGGCTCAGTTGCCACGTCGATCTATCGCAGGATTTTCTCGAACTCTCACCCTCTCGGAATCTGGACCAGTGTGTGGTCCATCGCGCTTGATTAAAAGTAACCGACGTCTGTTACGGAAGTCTGTCTCATTAACGCATTTCGTGATGGTGGAAATTCTCGGAAAAGGGCAAAACCCTTCCTATATTTTCCCTTCTTTATGGACCGCAATGGCGTCTCATGAGCACGCACATATAAAGGATATTTCGAGCTGACGCGTCAGCATATTGCAAACTACAACACCCACGAAATATCTCCATGATTGATGCGATAACTATGGACAAAAAAAGATGAACAAACAGAACAAAAGAGAAGAGAAAAAAAATTTACTAACTATATACCGAGTATAATTTTCTCATTATTTGTATCTCCTTCGTTGTCCTTTTTTTTTTTTTCCTCAACTTTTCATTGTTTGATGTGAAATTAATGAGAGTCGATCGCTGCTATGTGATTTTCATTTGTTTTATTGCCTGGAAAAGTCTCCAACGAGGCATATATTTGCTGCTCTCTCGTCTCGATCATTCAATAAGATTCCATTTTCACGTGACTTTTTTTTAATGTGCATTTTTCATATTTTTTTATAACCGATCGAAACGATACTGACGAAGTATATATTTGCCGGCCATCCAGGCCCCTATCATCCATTACAATATTTGCGTTAGATAACGATTTATTTATACAGCTGGTGGTGCGCTTGGATACGATCGACCAGGCTCGCTCTTGGGACGTATAAATGCTTGTTAACCTTTTTTGCGTGTGTGTGTGTCTGTTATGTAAAACGTGTAGCATATGCGTGTATATTATACATATGTATATAATATATACGAAGAGTGAAAATTCGATTAACCAAACTTGGCGATAGTCTCGCGTGTTATGCCAGTCGGTTTATTTTTACACGATTGAACCGCCTCGCTTGCAATAATAATCCAGACAATCTAGCAAGTTTGTATAGCAGCCTTTTTCGGCATAAAGTGAGAGGCAAGAAGTAAATATATATAGATATATAAAAAAAAGAAAAAGAAGAAGAAGAAGAAGAAGAAGAAGCAAAACATGTTATCGGCGATCAGTGAAGCGCGTCAATGATGAAAAGCTGAGCCAAGCATGTGCTCTTCTCCCTGTCTCCGAGGACCTCGTGAGAAATCCTTCAAAATCTTTGCTCTTGGTCGTTTGCTCGGATAAAGCATCGAGAACCCTTCTTGAGACTTGGAGGATATACGAAAGGTTTCTCATGGTTCGGTCACTCGTAAAGAAAAGAAAAACAATGTTTCACCTTTCGTCAGGTCGATCGTGAAAAAATAGAAATTAATCGCGTGAGAATTAAACTCAATGAAAAAATGGAAAAAACAATCATGAGAAAAAAAAACACTAAAGAGAATTGTGAATTTATCGGGTATGAAAAAAGTGGCTCAATTAACATTTCACAAATTGAAAATCCTCGGAGATAAAAAAATAAAATAAACTAGTAAACATCGATAAAGGCCAATCGTAAATCTGCTTTTTGCCATAAGTCTCTTCACCTTTTGCTCTCTCGCTATCTTCCTTTCTTGCGTGATTCGTTTTATTCCTCAAAATGGATTTGGGAATTGCCGGGACGGTGCGCGGTTGTAACTCTGCGAGCGTGAGGAGTTAAGCAAAAGAAAACCTGCCAGAATCCCCAAATAGTACTTTGTTCTTTAGGAGGGTTCCGCAGGAGTTCTTTGAAAGAGAAGCAAAGACAGAGAACAAGACAAGTGAAATTTTGAGGGCGCCTGCGTATGAGAATCCCTTCAAATAATACACAATATATATATACATCTATGTGCATATATATATATATATATATATATATATATATATGCACGTAGATGTACCAGGGAATGAAGTTCAGGACATTCGTGATGCCAGTACTACTGCTTGGGGGGGAGGGTTCCGCAGGAGCTCGTTGAAAGAGAAGCAAAGAAAGAGAACAAGACAAGTGAAATTTTGAGGGCGCCTGCGTACGAGGGTTCCTTCAAATAATACACAATATATATATATACATATATATATACATATATATATATATATATATATATGCACGTAGATGTACCAGGGAATGAAGTTCAGGACATTTGTGATGCCAGCACTACTGCTTGGGGGGGAGGGTTCCGCAGGAGTTCTTTGAAAGAGAAGCAAAGACAGAGAACAAGACAAGTGAAATTTTGAGGGCGCCTGCGTATGAGAATCCCTTCAAATAATACACAATATATATATATACATCTATGTGCATATATATATATATATATATATATATATATATATATATATATGCACATAGATGTACCAGGGAATGAAGTTCAGGACATTCGTGATGCCAGTACTACTGCTTGGGGGGGGGGGGGGGGGGGGGGGCAGCTCAGTCGGTACGAAAGAACGCACAAAGAGGAAGAGTGAAGTTAGTGCGCAGGGGATTTGGCTAGGGTAGGCTACGCCGAGGCGGGAATATTGACGTGGCGTGCTGCAGGCATAAAGCGGGCCAGCCTGCTGCCAGGGATTTAGCGCAGGTGGCAGGCTTGCGGCCTTGCTCTCCTCTCTCTCTCCCTCTCTCTCTCTCTCTCTCTCTCTCTCTCTCTCTCTCTCTCTCTCTCTCTCTCTCTCTCTCTCTCTCTCTCTCTCTCGCTCTCTCTCTCACTTCTATATAAAGCTGCTATAACCCAACTCAACTACATTCCAAAAGGATTCGTCACTCCATCCAGGGGGTGGTTTCCTCCCTTCTTCTCCGCCATCTTCCATCCCCCTCGATGTGGCACATCGCAGGATTCTCGATTTGCAGAATATGTTTGGTTCTCTCGTGACCCTGACTCACTTATCGAAAATACGTTATATTCATGTCAATAACTTTCCTCAAGAGTGACAAATCTCTCTCTCTCTCTCTCTCTCTCTATATATATATATGTGTGTATATATATATATATGTATGCCATATTGTACCCTCTATCCTGTGTCATTTTAGTCGAATCGAATATCCATTCGACATTTTTGTATCATTTGCTTTGGGCATCTCGCGAGTAAATATATATATATATATTTTGTATGACTCTTTCACAGTGGAGTCTCTTGACTCTTGAAATTTTGCTGAAGGCTCCAAGATGTTTGTTTATATATATATATATATATGGAAAATACAATTGGAGAAGCGTATCGAAGTTTTTTTTTTTATATTCGTCCTGACGCGTATAGTCCTGGCATGAATAATAAAATTTCAACGATTCGAAGAAGAAATTTTTTCGAACCAATCGACTGTGATGCTAGACTGTCTGACATATATACATATATACATGATGTGTATAAAGGTCACCCCACCGACTGCTGTTACGTATGTTAGGTAATATATAGGTAAGGAGTTAGAGGGTGGTATATATAAAGATTCTTCCAAGGCTAGAACTCTGTCAGGATGTGGGTTCAAAGAGGGTAAAAAAAGAAGGACGAAAAAAAAAAAAAAAAAAAAAAACAAACGATATATAGAAGGGGAAAAAAATCGTGAGAGGGTGTAGCTTGAGGTACGAATAAAATAGATGGAGGGTCGACGCCAAGAGTTTTATGGGACTTTCAGGAGACTCGACTTTTGTACTATATGTACATGCTATGTATTAAATATACGCATATATATATACTTATATACACGCGTTGAGCCTCGCCGCATTGTCACCGGGGGTTAAGTGACTCGAAAATCCTTGAGAAGAGAGTGCAAAATAAGATTTTATACAGCATCGACATAAATCTGTTTGATTAAAGCAAACAAAGACAGAGAGACAAAGAATTTTTATATTAACCTCGAATAAGTTATTTTATTTTATTTATTTTAACGCATAAAATATTGTGTCGCCATAAAATTTGAAAAATTATGATGGATTATTCAAAAATGCTTCAACGTCAAACATCGTCAAGGAGATTGATAAATTTTAGCAAAATCTGTTTCAACCATGGCATGGATTTGGTGTGATGTCTATTTGGATCCAATGCTGAAACATTCCATGAATCACCGTGGAGAATACGAGCATAAGCTCATACTATCACGGGGGTTGGCTCAACGAGCCAGAGAGAGAGAGAGAGAGAGAGAGAGAGAGAGAGAGAGAGAGAGAGAGAGAGAGAGAGAGAGAGAGAGAGACATTTTCCTGAATTCCAAGGGCTTCTTGCTCTCTTGCCCTGCATATTGTATACGTTTACTCTGCTCTGTGCTCATGCTGTAACCGCCATTGTTTCACTTTTACGAGGCACTAAAGAGCATACGCGCCTCCTCCACCTCATCCTTTCTCAAGCTTCGTATCTATTGCGCTATCTGATGTTGTATCATCGGAGAGAAAAGCAAGAACGATATATTTATGCGCGACGTATATATTGTCGTGGCTCAGGTATTTACTTCGAACCAGTATCATAACTATCAATATATTCCATGGTAACTTGCACACGCAGCTCTCTCTCTCTCTCTCTCTCTCTCTCTGCACGAGTTATGATACTACGTTCCGTTTGTCGCTTATATACAACGCTGAAATATTATTTTAACTTCTATGTATAGAATATATTACATAGTATATGCTGCGTTATATGTAGAGATTGCGAGTGAGGGTGGCATAGAACCCGATAGCGTATTTCTGCCAGGCTTTGGGGGTAAGTGGTGGCTCAAAGTTGTTTCACGACTGTCGTCCTCTCGACTATGCTTCCTCGTTGCATGCTTACATTGTTACATGTACAGTCTACTGTGCAGTTTGTAGTTGAGCTGGAAGAGTTACGTAGATATTATATATTATATGTATATAATATGTAGAGTATATACAATATGTGTATGTAATGTACGCTCGTGCCAAGGAGAATCCAAAAGAGCGAGTGCAAGTGGTAAAACGAGCAGCATCCAACGCAGAGCCTCCATGTGACCTACCAAGACCGAAAGCCGAGATTCTCTGTATCCTTTATACCATTTTGTCAAGTTACGTTTCTCTCTCTCTTTCTCTTCTACCTACAGTTGATTTCTCAACGAGGTACCATTATAGGGGTACGTCAGAGACGTAGGTAGAACTCTCAGTGGCAGAGAGCTTTCTCCTCTGAGCTCCACCACAATAACTATACACCGTTCTGTGCTCCTCAACTCCCCCTCTTGTGAGAGGGAGAGAGGAGAGTCCGGAGAAAGAGGGTTTTAGACATTTATTGTGCATGTTCTATATTCACCCTATCTAAATATGTATCCCTTAGAATTTATAGGGAGCTAAGATGGGTGAAGAAGATTTAGGACAAAGTATATAATTTTCGTAATAAATGATGATTTTAATACGTTTTTAAATTTAGTTTTGGGTTAATCATCCTAAGCAGACGCCATTTTTTCAATCAATCCATGACTCTCCTACCAATGGTTAATTTCTCAACGAGGTACCATTATAGAGGTACCTCAGAGACGTAGGTAGAACTCTCAGTGGCAGAGAGCTTTCTCCTCTGAGCTCCACCACAATAACTATACACCGCTCTGTGCTGCTCAACTCTCCCTCTTGTAAGAGGGGGAGAGGAGAGTTAGGAGGAAGAGGGTTTTAGACATTTATTGTGCATATTCTATATTTGCCCTATCTAAATATGTATGCCTTAGAATTTATAGGGAATTAAGATGGGTGAAGAAGATTTAGGACAAAGTATATAATTTTCGTAATAAATGATGATTTTAATACGTTTTTAAATTTAGTTTTGGGTTAATCATCCCAAACAGACGCCATTTTTCGGCAAAGCCATTCTTTCAATCGATCTATTACCCATGACTCTTCTACCAATGGTTAATTTCTCAGAGACGTAGTATTCCATTATAGAGGTAACTCAGAGACGTAGGTAGAACTCTCAGTAGCAGAGCTTTCACTTCTCGGCTATAACAATAATTATACATCGTTCTGTTCTACTACAGAGGGGCAAGGGAGAGTTCATAGGGAAAGGGTTTTATACATAAATCGTGTATATACATGGGCATGTCTACATTTCTCCATCTAAATATACATGCTATAGAATTTATAGATATCGAAGATAAGTGAAGAAGATTTAAGAAAAAATATCAAATTTTCGTACTAAATGATGATATATTGATACATTTTTTTTACTTTTGGGTTAAAAATCTCAAACAGATGGTATTTTTTGGCAAAGCCATTTTTTTCAATCATTCTATTAGGCGAGATTTTCAACGTCATCCATCAAATTGTGACTCTTTTACTATTTCTCTATAACACTCACGAGGATGCTCAGTCTGGCCAACATTCATCTTGAAACTTTTTTTTTTTTTTTTTTTTTAAACCATCTCGTACACCACGAGAGAACTTTATGCTCATCGCGTATAGTTTATGCTGCTTTGGCGCAGCTGATGCAGAGTATAAGCGGCAGTCCCAGAGGAGAGACTAGACACTTTTACAACTAATGGGAAAAACTTGTGGCATACTCACTCTCGCTTCGGACTGGGGATGTTATAAAGTTTGAAATTAACGTTTTCTCGGTACCTACTTGAGGAGGATAGACGAGCGCCATGTTTGAACGTAGAATATGATTCGACCCCTCCCCCATCACGCCTTTCTGGTTATTCGTAATCAGAGATTATAAAAAGACTCGGGCAGATGATTAGTGCAATGGTTGGCTACTGTCTTTGAATCACATGTGATGGGTCGAGTCGATAAGGGATGACCAAGTTTCGTAAAATGTACGAATGCAAAGTATTTTCTTTCTCACTCTGTACTCTGTATTTTTGTTCATTATCTCACTCTTCATTGCACTTTTGTTCATTACCTCATTCTCTATTACAATTTTCTTCATCATTGCCCTATTGCACTTTTGTTCATTATCTCACCCTGGATTACAATTTTCTTCATTATCTCATTCTGTATTCCACTTTTATTCATTATTTCATTCTGTACTGGTGCCTCATTCCAGGCTCGATTGTATAAAGTTTTAAATGAACTTTTAGCCAGTACATAATTGAAGGAGAGGGAAGAGGTACTCGACTTGAACATAGAATAAAGAATATCCAATCCGTTGAAGAATTCAAGGGTTGGCTATACTATGTTCTCGAGTCACATGTGACAGAAATTTCTAGTCGATAGAAGCCTCGTGCGTTTTGTAAAACGTACGAAGGCAAATTATTTTCTTCACAATCTCACTCTGTATTGGACTTTTATCCATTATCTTATCCTGTATTAGTGTCTCATTCAAGAATTCAAGGGCTGGCTACTATGTTCTCGAGTCACATGTGACAGAAATTTCTAGTCGATAGAAGCCTCGTGCGTTTTGTAAAACGTACGAAGGCAAATTATTTTCTTCACAATCTTAGTCTGTATTGCACTTTAATTCATCATCTGACCCTGTGTCTTCAGTTTTAGGCTGGACAGTATAAGCATTCAAATGAGGGTTTAGCCAGTATCTAATTCAAAAGAAGGGGCATTGTAATCGATCATAGGATTAAAAAATATCCAAACGATTGAAGAATTCAATAATTGACTGCTAACTTTGTTTTTCATATATGACAGATGAGATATATGACAAGAAATGGAAGATTCAAAATTTATCCAATTTATTTAAAGTATAGACATTTTGTCATCATCGTAAGCGTCTTGTTAATCGAGTGAATAGTCACTCGCTATAGCTCCTCTCTCATCATATGACTTTTCCATTAAGGAAAGATTTTCTTATAGTTCACGAGCTCGCATTCGTGATCGATACATGCAATGAGGGGATGATAGTAATAAGGTCGACGAGGTCATATAGTCAAGAATTATGCATATACAACATGAAGTTTTTGCGTCGACGTGGCTTTTGTACGCGGAAACGTTGGCGCGTTTCTTCATCATCGTCGTCGTTGAATCAGCCAAGGGTTGTTTTGCCCAAAGCAAAACTTGGACGAGCCTTTCATTCTTGGGGTAATATTACCCGAGGGTCGTTACCCACACCCTCATTTCTTGCAGTAACTTCTGAGATGACCTTTCACAGCTACAACCATAGTCACTGACTGCAGTGCGAACAAAGCGACTGCCTCGTTTTTCTATTTATATGGCATGCAACACACAATACCAACAGTGCGATGGTGCTGCTTTTCCAACGGGGCACAAGAGGTCGTGATGTTCGTTAACCTCCGTTGACCTACGTCAACCTGTCGTGGCCAACATCGCGGCGATTTAACGAGCCAGAGTAGTCACTTGTAGCACCGACGGGGTGGGGGGAGAGCAAAAGATATGTGACGTCGTCAACGTCCGTGTACGATTATTCCGTGATAAGGTTTTAAGGAGTGCAAATATTTCATTTTGTATGATGTATAGTGCGCAATTGTAAAGTGTACTAACAAGACCAAATGTAATATGGTAGAGAAATGAAATAATAAACTTTTTTTTTTTTAATTATCCTATCATTTTATGATATTATCATTTTTGGAGTGGAAATAAAAAAATACTTTGCAAGCTTCCGCTTGAAGCAATTTGAGGACAATTTTTCTCAAATTACGAGACTTAATATAATGCGACAGAGAAATTAAATATTAAATTTTCTTTTTAATTACTTTTGGCGTCAAGACGCTGGCACATCTTCTGCTACGATATTTAAATGAATTTTGGAGTGGAAATAAAACATTATTTTGCAAGATTTTACCGAATGTATAGCGTGCAATTTTACTGTACTAAGAAGACTTAATTTAATGCGACAGAGAAATTAAATATTAAATTTTCTTTTTAATTACTTTTGGCGTCGAGACGCTGGCACATCTTTTGCTACGATATGTTTATGAATTTTGGAGTGGAAATAAAACATTATTTTGCAAGATTTTACCTAATGTATAGCGTGCAATTTTACTGTACTAAGAAGACTTAATATAATGCGACAGAGAAATTAAATATTAAATTTTCTTTTTAATTACTTTTGGCGTCGAGACGCTGGCACATCTTTTGCTACGATATTTAAATGGATTTTGGAGTGGAAATAAAACATTATTTTGCAAGATTTTACCTAATGTATAGCGTGCAATTTTACTGTACTAAGAAGACTTAATTTAATGCGACAGAGAAATTAAATATTAAATTTTCTTTTTAATTACTTTTGGCGTTTCTTTTTAATTACTTTGGCGGAAGACGCTGGCGCATCTTCTGCTACGGAATTTTTATGAATTTTGGAGTGGAAATAAAACATTATTTTGCAAGATTCTACCTAATGTATAGCGTGCAATTTTACTGTACTAAGAAGACTTAATATAATGCGACAGAGAAATTAAATATTAAATTTTCTTTTTAATTACTTTTGGCGTCGAGACGCTGGCACATCTTCTGCTACAATATTTTTATGAATTTTCGAGTGGAAATAAAACATTATTTTGCAAGCTTGGGCCTGAAGTATAGCGTGCACTCTACTTAACAGTCTTAAATACAATATTCTGGTGATATCGGCGAGCTTGACTCTAGAGGAAAAGTATCATTTAGTTGCACAAACTCTAATAAGCTTAAATAAAGTCTCGAGACCTCAAACCGTGTGGAATAATTCCGACAACAGTTGGAAATATGTTGGGAGATTCTACAAATTGGGATTTAGGTTTCTCACTTGAGTTATTTTCACCCATGAAATAATATAAACGCAGTGAAATTGGAGAGATCAAACTACATAGCGATCGATATTTTTATTCGAGTTATTTGCAAGGCAATCTCGTCGTGAAGTGAATAGACTCGCGATATTTTTCGTCTTTTATTCGCGCATCAAACTCCTTTCGCAACTGAGACGCGCATCCTCGTCAGTTTCCCCAAGACTGCGAGATTGGACTCGGTAAATATCGATTTCATCGTCTATCGGAATGGCCGTTGAAATTGGGACTTGGCGTGAAGAAAAAAGGGAAGGATCGGGACAAAATGGCGGTGGTGAAGTGAACACGAAAATCTTCAAGTGGAAATAGTTTCGTTGACGTCAGCGCGACTCTCGAAGCAGATAATCAGTTCGAGTATAAACTCGATCGTTAAAAAATGAAGTTACAATACATTCGTCTATGTGGAAGTGTACAAGTTCTTGGGGAAAAGAATCTTCAGCCTTGTCGTAAGAACTTCTGACCCGTGACACGCGCGTGAGTACCACGCGGGGCGTTCATCAGTATAAAATTCGCCGAGTGTTTGCCAGGAGACGCGGTACTCTGCTCCTTGCGGCCTCGCCACCCGAGAAATTAGCAACTCGGTAGAGCGTGGCACACAAAGCCACACTTCCGGTCTTTCAAAGAGTTATTACAGTCCAGGGACTGAACGATTGCACGAGGGAACAACGCTTTCCGGAGTTTTGCTCCTTGCCGAGTATATCTGTATAGTCTCTTTTCTCTCTCTCTCTCTCTCTCTCTCTCTCTCTCTCTCTCATTCTCTTTTCTCTATCTCTCTCTCTCTCTCTTTCTCTTTTCTCTCTCTTTCAATTTCTCTCTCTCCCTCTGTATATCTGTATAGTATCTTTTCTCTCTCTCTCTCTCCCATCGAACCGTACCTGTCTGTCATTAAGTCTTTAAATTCCTTCTTGTTTTATTTTTCATAACTTCGCCGTCGTTACCTCGTCTCTTTTCTCTACTACACATCTTTAGGCTTTCTATGAAAAATAACTAACACGACAGTGAACTTGGCGTCATGCTTCGATGAACTCGCGGACTTTCGCACGGTATATTATATATATATATATATATATATATATATATACAGGAAAATATGTTTCAGTATATATTTATGTTTTTATTTATACATTATTTTTCGTATCTAATGTTTTTTTTTTTCTCGAATACATGAATTTATGAATCGATAGAGGCTGCTTTCGTTTAATTTGGGGGTCAATGCCACGTATATCCGCAGTGCTGCGTCATCATCTTTGGAGTGGATATTGATATATCTATGGGACGTGATGCAAAAAGAGTGGGTGGAATGGAAGGAAATACCAAGAGAAGCTCGGGAAGACTCCTGTCGTTCTTTTACTTGAGGGCTTCGTATATTCAATATTCGTCGCTGCACAGTTGGCATCTTGGCAATGTACGAAAAATATTCTCTCTTCTGCTCCTTTTCCTCTATCTATTTTTATCAAAGCTTCTTCCCTCTTTTATTTATCGACAGTGGATATATATATATATATATATATCCACCATATGGCTAGTATATATATATATATACTGGCCAGTGGATTTTCAATCGCGTAGCTTATACCCTCCTGTGAGTGCCTTTGCCTTTGTTGCCTTTGTCAGTGTCACGTGAGTCTCCGTGAATATTTGCGTCAAGCCGGAAACCCATTTAGACTTAATTATTATCCAGACAATAAATTGATGGACGTATAAGTAGTTATGGGTATTGATGCCAATAAAGGGGCACGAGCACGCGCGTGGTCCAACATAACAAGATGGCGTGGGCGCATGGTATAGAGATGTGAGAGCACATTATAGCGGAGTCACTCGCATTGCATAGAAATTTCCAACAACGATGTCCGTTGCAGTGATCGAAACCCTCGTGCATGTATACGTGAAGACACAAGCGAGAATCTCCCTCTCCTTCTCTCTCTCTCCCTCTCCCTCCCTCCCTCCCTCCCTCTCTCTCTCTCTCTCTCTCTCTCTCTCTCTCTCTCTCTCTCTCTCTCTCTCTCTCTCTCTCTCTCTCTCTCTCTCTCTCTCTCTCTCTCTCTCTCTCTCTCTCTCTCTCTCTCTCTCTCTCTCTCTCTCTCTCTCTCTCTCTCTCTCTCTCTCTCTCGCGAAACCTAAATTTATTGCTCCAAATACAAATGCAATTTCAACAATTAAGCTACATAGTTAAGGGAGGCAAGACTCGTGGCTACAACAACAACCCTAAAGTCTCAAAGCTGACTTGTACGTTCATAAAGCCACGTACGCCATATTGTATTCTGAGTAAGTACACACGCATTTCCGAATTTAACGCAACTTTACGTGTATAAATACATGCAGTGTATTTCGAGTTTGCCTATTTGTTTTGTGTGTTGAGTTCCATCATTCGTATACACGGATAATATTCCATCGTTATAACGTCGTTTGTACGTTATGCGTAATATATATGCATCGTGCCAAAGAGATTGCATCAGTTGATATTTTAGGACAAAAATATTTATTACTTTATCAGAACGATAATCACGAATTTTATCAGAATTGTTTGCCCTTTAAGATTATTTAATTTTATCACAATTGTTTGCCCTTTAAGATTATTTAATTTTATCACAATTGTTTGCCCTTTAAGATTATTTAATTTTATCACAATTGTTTGCCCTTTAAGATTATTTAATTTTATCACAATTGTTTGCCCTTTAAGATTATTTAATTTTATCACAATTGTTTGCCCTTTAAGATTATTTAATTTTATCACAATTGTTTGCCCTTTAAGATTATTTAATTTTATCACAATTGTTTGCCCTTTAAGATTATTTAATTTTATCACAATTGTTTGCCCTTTAAGATTATTTAATTTTATCACAATAGTTTGCCCTTTAAGATTATTTAATTTTACCTGTAAAGACACAGATTCGATGATCAATGCTATTAGGGTTGATGCAAGGGGGCGCAAAGTAATTAAACAGATCGACTCGTTGATTTTCCATGATCCAGACAATCGATACCAAAAGCAAATGCATCGTCTGCTAGACAATGACCTGAGACTGGAACTCAATTATTAAAACACAAACACCCGAAATTTCGCAATTCACGTATAGTACGTTCGTATTAGTGTACGCGTAGAAGGTGCAAAGCACGTAGCAAGTACGTGCGTTGCCTACTCAGAACGGGATGAATAACACAATATATATATATATATATATATATATATATATATATATAACAGCAATAAATGCCTGTACGCAAATGCTATACGAAACGAGAATGTTCATATTTAATATTTAGCTCGTCGTGCAGACTTAGAAAATGTTTTTCAGTTTATCTCAATATTTGTTTTTTTACAGCCCCACGAGTCCAATTGAAAAAATGATTTTTGCATTTCGTTATTGTATGAAAAATTTGAATGAAATTGTAGTTTGACGAACCAAGTGGCACTTTGAAAAAATGAACGATCAGATAGAAAATAAATCTATATTTAGCGTAGCAAGTACTTTGGGATTAAGCGTTGTGACAATTTGAGTGAATTATTTTTCTCTCGCTAAAAGTGTAAAAAATAAATTTTGCGCAATTTTAACACATGAAATGGCTCGACAACGATATAAAAAAAAAAAACATAAATACCTACACGGAGGTATATGAACGTTCCATCCGTATACGTGTCGTCGACGGCAAAGAATTCCTCTTCGCTATGGAAATTACAAACGACTCCTCGAGTGAACTGAGAGAAAGAGGGAAAGAGAGGGAGAGAGAGAAGGGGAGGGGGAGGGAGACTCACGAATCCTTTGTTCTCTCTTATGGCAAGGAAGCGCACTCGCTCGATATGAATCTCGATTTTCTTCTTCGAACATCCGTACAAGAGAGCCCGAGTAATAGGAGAATATAGGATAACCAATTTCAACAACGAAAAGTAGCAGCAAGCGGTGGAAAGAAGCTATAATGTAACTTTGAGTGAATTTATAGCACAAAAAGAAAGTTGGCGGAGCGATTTTCACCGTGAAATACACGTGAACTAATCATTTTTCCCTGGTTCATCTCTCTCTCTCTCTCTCTCTCTCTCTCTCTCTCTCTCTATTTCTCTTTCTCCATTTTTATTGCCACTCTGTTGCAGCTTTTGCCGCGAGATACACGACGATTTTATAAAAGAATGGACAAGATTTGTGTTTACAGGCAAGTTTCACATGAAAAAGTTTGCCAATTGCACATATGCAGCTGTAATCTTGTCTATAGAGGACTAGAGATAAAAACTTCAAAATTTATATCCCCGTAAAGGTTTTCCCGATATTTTGGCTTATTATTTTTTATCCGCCATATTTTTTATGAGTTCTTTATCGTTAAACTATTTTTTCTTGGCATTGACACTGACTCGAGCAGTGACCGCTTCGTCGAAATTCATCACTTCATCTTCCATTTCTATTCGCTCATTCCACTATTGTCGGATTTTTGTATCCCTCTCGGAGTGAATCGCAGCAGCCATCACAATAGACTCCGAGTAAAATGAACGGATTGGAAATTTCCTATATTTCTACGAGGGGCTCATCGTGATCCCAGTGTGATGCTTCTCTCGACCAAAAATTTCTCTTTGTTCCTTCGTCTCTTAATCGGATGAAAAAAAAATCCCCGTAAAGGTTTTCCCGATATTTTGGCTTATTATTTTTTATCCGCCATATTTTTTATAAGTTTTTTATCGTTAAATTATTTTTTCTTGACATTGATACTGACTCGAGCAGTGACCTCTTCGTCGAAATTCATCACTTCATCTTCCATTTCTATTCGCTCATTCCACTATTCTCGGATTTTTGTATCCCTCTCGGAGTGAATCGCAGCAGCCATCACAATAGAATCCGAGTAAAATGAACGGATTGGAAATTTCCTATATTTTTACGAGTGGCTAATCTTGATCCCAGTGTGATGCTTCTCTCGACCAAAAATTTCTCTTTGTTCCTTCGTCTCTTAATCGGATGAAAAAAAAATCATTCCATCGTATAAGAGTCGTTTCTTTCATTTCATTGAGTTTGTTCGATATTTTTCGATTTGTACACAGTTTAGGCATTTATCGGATTTCCTGAATGAATTGAATGGAGGCAATCGAGTTGATAGAAGAAAAAAAATAAATAAAAATAAGCTTTTCATTTTTTTCATAAAAATAAATTGGATATTTTAGTTTTGAGTGACTTGATCGCATCTGTTTTTGTCGTAAAATCTCGTTTATAAAATTTATTATAAACTGACAGAATATCGTCGATCCAGCTCGCTGATGCAGATTCGCGAGCGAGAGAAACGCCGTGTGGTGTCCGTTCATCCGATCAACGATTACAGCCGCACGATTCCACGCCCCTAATTGATTGGCGTGCATTTCGTGCTTGACATTGAGGCTTGCCTGGATGCTGCCACGTTGATGAGCAGAGAGAGAGAGAGAGAGAGAGAGAGAGAGAGAGAGAGAGAGAGGGAGAGAGGGAGGGAGAGAGAGAGAGAGAGGGAGAAAGAGAGGGAGGAGGAGAGAGAGAGAGAGAGAGAGAGAGAGCGATTGTTGGTGAATCGAAGGGGATGATGGTGATCAAGCAAAGGCGAACACTCCCCGAGCTGACCCATGTACACATTCCCAGCCTAACCTAGCTCAATCTATAATCTATACTATACTATATATCTCACCCTCACTCTATGAAACCCTCGAATTCGTGAATAATAATTATCATTCTTCAAGCCTCCAGACTGTGAGAATACGAGATGGTTAACATATTCGTTTCTTCCATCATCAATTGAGTTGCGTGTTTAATATTTCACTCTTAGACATTCCGTCATTAAAACACGCAGGGGTGAAAAGATAATAAAACTCTATGGAAACTCTCAGAATTTATTTGAATGAAATAAACTTTACTCGAGTGGAACAAAATTTACTTCAACAAAATAAAATTAATTAAAGTCTTAATTGAGTTTTTTTTTTTTGCAACCATTAAAATAGATCTTAATAGTAATTTAATTGACTTGAAAGAACTTTGTTGGAATTTGAATGAAAAAACTGTTTTTCTTTACAGTCTACATGAACGTCCATTTTAGAAATATATCAAAGTAGAAAAATCCTCTTGGTGGAGAATTTTATATATGTTTTTTTTGAGCCACGACTGAGGCAGCCAACGTACTTTGGCTCGAGTGCATTATTACAAACTCCCATGGCGATATGAGGGGATGCGACGTGAAAGCATGATTTTGCACGAGGGTGGAAGTTTTTAACTGCTGAACGCAACGAACGAGGGGTGATTCAACAGTGATGTGTGCGCTGTTGGCAAGATTGTAACGCATAAATATACATATATATATAGCTACACCGATGCTGGAGACTATATTTTAACCCTGGACCATCAGACTACACGTTCCGCACCTCGTCACTCCACACCCCCTCGTCGTAGAGCTACATCCCTTTTGTAAGAGTCGCCCTAAGCTCCCTCTTATTTTCTATCACAGATTCTCCATGCTACATACTTTTTCTTACATTCCCCCCCTCCCCCACATTTCACTAAATATTAAATTTATATATATTTATAGTTTAACATTGAAATAAAGTCGTTCAAGAAAAATACAGGGTGAATAAACAAAATTATTCTCCATTAGATCGATCAGAGTATGCCATAACGATGTAAATTAATTTGAAGGTCGATCGATGGACCAGATTAAAAGATTCTATGATGTCTAGATGATGATGAGGATGCTGGTAGGTGAGTTAGAAATGATGAAAAAAAAAGGGAAATGGCAACAAAGGATTTCAGAGCCGAGAAGGATCGAAAAACAGAAGCCAGAAGCTCTGCTTGTGCCAAAGACTTTCAGCCCTTTGTCGACACAAAGATCGCTCTCGTTTTCCTTTGTCCGCTGGCTCGACTCTCGTGGAGAGTTTCATCGTCGTCGTCGTCGTCGTCGTCATCGTCCTCTCGGTCGTTCTCGGTCGCAGTGTCGCTCGACTGGCGGTGATGGCGGTAATATACGTTGTGGGGTATATGGCGCGTCGCGGTGGTGGTTAGCTGTTGCAGAGAGGGGGCTGTGAAGCTTATACCAGCAATGGCAGGGTGGATCGATACAGCCCCAAGGGGTCGCATTATGGGGGAGGCTGGCCCACGATACATGGGGGTTACCCGCCTATAGAGTACACTATATCACGAGCCCTCTTGCTGTTTCTCTCCTCTTCATCCCCTTTCACCCTCACTCGATCTCTCTCTCTCTCTCTGTCTCTCTTTTGCCAGACTCCCCTCCAGCATCCTATTCGTCATCCATCCCTCGTATCTCTATCTCTTTCACTTCTGCAAAATCCTCTCACTTTATTTTCACGTTTTTCTATATCCTTTTGCATCTCTACGGAGTTTCCTCTCTTCCAGTTTCTTTCTCCGTGGTTTATCGTTATTTCTCTTACACCCTCATATTTACCCCCTGGACCAATTCACCGGGTATCTAGTATCCCTCTTATCGCTCCCTCGCTATCGGTATTTGCCACTTTCTAGCTCCCCGAATTCGCGTAAATTCTTCCTCTCCCTCCCGAAATGTCGTATAGCTCTTTGTTCGAGATTCGTTGAACGTTGAAAACTCGACTGGACCCGGAATTCGGCTGGGATCGATCTGTCCCTGCGAGCGCCAGGCATTGCTACGACACAGAGAGGCAAAATGACAAAACGTGAAATTTTTCCTTATTGTGTTGGAGCTCATGGGGGATCGCGAAGTCTCATGAGAGATTTCCTTTGTTCGCAATAATGCAACGAGATTACCCAGTAATTAAGATTAGCATCATAATTCAGTGGCGAAATTTGTAGAGGTCAGAAATACACAAAAGGATTGCGATCCGAAAGTTCTTCCACACGACATGTCGATCTTAACTGGTTATTGATTCAGCAAGTAGAGAGATAACGGCCAAATGTATACAAGTCCCTGGAGACGCGGATGACGCAACGGGGAGAGCTTAATGATACTCGATAGAGTCACCGGACAGCCCCATTGTCGACAACGTTTAAATATTTACGGGTAAACGATGCGTGTTGCGTTCTGTTGTCACGCTAGTCGAGCGCTCCTATATATAGCTTCGTGTAATCTCGTCTTTGTTTCGTAAAGCCGCCATTGCCCTGTAAGGGGGGTTAAGAGCTGAGAGTTTTCCAAGGGGAGCCCAAAATACATCGATGTGGTGTATACAAGAAGGCTCCCTTCGGAACGTTCTAAATTGTGGGGTTAAATTGTGAAAACATGACGGCAGAAGCCTTGATAAGCATCTAACCCAATAATTGTCCTCGAAGTGGTTTAACTGAACACTAGTTGGCGGAATGGTAAAATATTTTGGAAAAATAGAAAGGGGAACTTTGGTATTATTATTAGTCTGAGTAGAACGAACTTTATGACAAAATCTCATCGCTCAATGGCTTCTCGTAAAAACTATAGTTAAGCTCGAATTTTAGAATGTAAATTCGATCGAAAGCTGATTCAATAGTATCATCATTTCAAACTTTATTTTCACGTTAAGTTCCAAGTTACATTCTCAAATTCAACTCATAGTATTATGCTTTTTTTTCATATGTCTGACCTTGGTAAACTCGCACTACTGCACTCTGGACATTGAGACTTTGCCCCATCTACCCTGACGTGGCATATTTCACAGAGTCGTTAATGCAGGATTAAATTAATGCAGGATTGTTCAATCAATGAAAATATTAGTTAGAATTCATACGAGGATAAGGGGAGAGCTTTTGCTCGTGTGAGCTTATGTACGATGATGTACGAATATGCATAGTTTAGTTAAGATCCTGTTCCTTCTCTTGTATCACTGCATGGATCTGGGTCAACATGCTTGCTGGCCCAGTACATATCTCTTTTCTCTCTTCACTTCTGCCATTTTGCCGTCTCGGTATCTCGCTCCGCTTCACTTGACCTCCTACCTCTATGGCTCTGCTACTGTGTATCCTCATCCGTATATCCGTGAGATGCATTTGCCTAGCTTGCGCTTTCCATTAAAAATGCATTAGCTTCTCTCTATCACCCTTTGCTTCCTCCATGGTGCATCCCCTTTTTTTCCTCTCGCTTTTCTTGCCCTCAAACTCAAAGCTTTTCCTCTCTCTCTCTCTCTCTCTCTCTCTTTCCATCCTTCATCCTTTATAGAGCTGCGTAGCACTCTCTTCTTCAAAACGTCTTGACGTCATTGCCATTAGGATTATTTTCAACTGCTTTTCCTCCTAATCTCATCCCCTACTCTACGATCCTATAAACCAAGGCTTTTCCCCGGGGAAAATTTTGTCCAGAAGCTCAGATTTCAACCGGATTCCAATTTAATTATTACGGAAACTGCAAAAGCTCGTTTTCTAGTTTGCGATTAATGTTGCACTTACTACTTATATATATACTTCGGTAATAGCAGCGGTAGTTTACCGTAGCGAGTAGTCGAGTCCAGACTATATCTATTAATTCTCAAAATCCTAAATGTAGATCGAGGTTAATTTGATGAATCCAAATTACATTTTCAGTTAATTGAAACGTTAAAAAAAAAAAAAAAACCTGATATGATTACATGCTGCAGTATAAATACGTAAGATTAGGGTGGTTTCTTCAACACTAAAAGATTCATGAAAGTTTTGTTTCTTAATGCGGTGTGGTAATAAAAGCAGCCGCCTGTTTGTAACTGGGCAAATGTTGAGACAAAACGTTATACAAGCAGCAACAGCAGCAGCAGCAGCACAGAACCGTAGAAACGACGTTGGAAACGAGCAAGGATGAGGATTCGCTAGGCCAGAGAGAGAGAGAGAGAGTGAGTGAGAGAGAGAGAAAGAGAGAGAGAGAGAGAGAGAGAGAGAGAGAGAAAGAGAGAGAGAGAGAGAGAGAGAGAGAGAGGCAGAACCTCTGCGTGCTGCAATATTCAGGTGTTGGGCGAACCGCGAGCCTTCGCGACCCCTCTGGCGTGCACATTGCTGACTACTGCAGCCTGCAGTTGAAACGCGCGCAGTGCGCCATACATACATATACAAAACTGGCTCCGTGAATATACACCACCTATATAATACAGTTGGTAAACATTTAGCAAACGTATATATATATATATATATATATATATATATATATATATATATATAAGGGCTGGACGATTATGCTCGAACGAGGAGAACATGAGCATGAAGGGTGAGTTTGCTGGGGCTCGGCGACATCATACGAAAGATGGTCAGGACGAAGGGTGGCTGAATAACTCTCTCACAAAGAATGAAAAAGGGCTATACCAAAAAGATCTTGAAGAAGTTAATGTTGAGATGATTTGAGGCGGAGTAAATTTTTTGACTGCAAAATTTTTCATAAGGTTCGCGAGGGATTAACTGTATTATTCATGGTGATGAGTTTGTTGCTAGGCTGGAAAGATCCTCCTAGAGTACAAGAGGACGACGATACGTCAGTTTCTCGGGGCTCAAAGATTCATGAGCATGAGAGCAGTATGAGAGGTACAACTTTTGTTGGGGTGTTGTAAAATTGTTAGGGGTTGGTAGGGCAGAGGATGCTGTGCTACAGCAATAACTGGAGTACACGGACTCGATATAAAGGCAACGACTATTGACCGGGTTACTTTAGACCGGGGAGATATCCTGGACGCTTTTTCACGTCCTCGCTTTCTCTCTCTCTCTCTCTCTCTCTCTCTCTTCATACACAGCGATTTTTCTTCATGCCAGGATTTGTCTTTACAGCTGGTACAAAATTCTAAAGTTTCCAATTTCAAACTAAAAGTTTCATCAAGAGTCGACATCCAGTGAAGGCGATGATTCATTCAACGATGAATCATCGCCTTGTCACGGATAGCATAATTGTTACATCGATATGGATTCTAAAACGAAATTCTATTTATATAGCCACCAGTATAATTTCATTAGCATTCATTTCCAACCAACACCCTCGTATTTTATATAACTACGTCGATGTGTAATCAGGGTCTGCTAGAGAAATTAAACCTGAATGGTCTCCAATTAGAAATGATCAATAATTAAGTCTATTTTTGGTACAACACCAATAAAAAATCTACGATAAATTAATATCGTTAAACAAGTACTCGGTCGTTTATTTTATTTTTTAAATATTCATCACACAGCGTAATTCTTCCATCGTCCATCCTAGAAAAAGAATATCAGAAATATAGAACTTTTCAATATTTCATATACCGAGAATATATTTCAGATATAAATTTGATATATTCATATATATATATATATATATATATATCTGATATATTTTAGGGTCGCATATAAATGTTATATATCTCAACTGGAAATATCCGGGATTTAGAAACTTTCTTTAAAAATATATTTCTCATGCCCAATATCTTATCTTCGATTATATTCCATCGGGAGTATATTTGATGATATGATTATATTAAAAAATACAATTCTCTTATACATTTGAGCCAAGTTTTTTTTTAAATCAGGATAGACTGTAGTTGCCAGAGATAAGGGAGATTTATTCGTAAAACCATTGACGTACTCACCGACATGGCAAAAGTTTAGAGAGGGAAAAATAAGAAGATACGTGCAAGAGAGTCCATACCGAAGGATATCGTTGCAATGTAAACACCGGATGGTGGAATATTTCCCTTTCCGTAGAGATTGCACCGCTCTATCTGCACTCTCCGGCAGACAGTCTCGTGGTGTTTTGCATCGCTTTAAACATTGCGAATAAAAAGAATACTCTGGAAGAGATCCGGAGAACGCCATTGGCTCTACGAGAATAAGAATAAATAAATACGTATAGGAAAAGGGGTTTGTTTATGCACCCGATTTTCCCTGAACTCTATAAATATATATATATATATATAGATATATCCATCCTATATAATCCTGCGCCACAGAGACATTTTACGAATGTCGGGCAACCACGTTCGAAAAATATTTACGTAGCTCGTATATGCAAAGAACGAAGAAAACTTGCGTTACCGAATACAAATAATTCATTTTTTTCCACGAACTCGATATATAATCTCGGAAAATTCATGTTTAAATGAGAAAATTGTAATTACAATAGGATCGCCCGAGGTGGTTTTTATTTTGTTATTTCAACACATTTTTAATCATTCACATCGTTGGATTTACCTTCGAAGAGAGCTGCACTGAGAAAATAATTTATTGGACTGTTAAAAAATCTTTCGTTGAATGAATTGGATGAAATGTTGAGATTATTCGTAATTATGTATAAATGATATTCAGGTCAATTAAAATTTGGTGAAAAAAACAACATTTATTTTTGGCCAAATGATAGAAAAGAATCGTTAAAATTTAATAAACTCTTTTCTCAGCATGTCATTTTTTCATTTCAGTATTTTGTTTTTTTGTTTATCGACAATTTACGTTGATTTTAACGTGTTTTTTGGCCTTTACACCAACGCTATTCATTCCGGTGCTGCTCTCACCTCGCCATATCTATTCGTACATGTCATTCTGTATCCTTTCCCTTCTCGAATATCCTTCACTGTGACTGAATTAAAAAATTCCGAGGATGCTGTTTGGCCGAATCCTATAACGGAAGAGAGGATAACTCTTACCTGATTCACGAATCGTTGAAACGTGACTCTGCGCTTTGGCGTTCGAGGGGCTTTGAACTGGGTGAAAGGCGAATATGGCGCAAGATCAATTTCAAAAGGAGTTGCAAAATTTCAAGAGACGAGCACGAGTTCTTAAGCTCTAAATATTTTTGACACATTGACGGGAGAATGTTTATGTGATAGTAAATAATCGAAAAAAATAACGAGATGGAGATGTAGAGAGTGTTTGTTATAACGAGCATTTTTTTCTTCATTTCGATTTCTCTCGCAGATATATATATATTCGTGCAAAAATTCTTCAGTCAAAAAATCGCAGGTTTATATATATAAACCTCCGATTTTCTGACTGACGATTTTTTGCACGAATTGAGAAGCAAGCACGAGGTAATAAATCGTTGTAATTTGGAATCTCCTTCCAAAACGTGGAAATCCTTGGAAAGGGTTTGATGACGAATGATAAGAGAATCAAAAATCTTACACCAACATTACAAAAGAATGCAATTTTTTTTGCTCAATTTAAACCATTTTGTAGCGTCCATCGTTCTATTTTTTGTGTTCCCATTTTTTACACGTAGAATGCGAGCGAGTATATTTCATTGGGTGGAGCCATTTGAAGGGAGGAATTTTTGTCTTTGTCTCGACTGTCCTCGTTCTTTGTACACTTACCCTTGAGTGCTCGAGGCCCTCCACACGGGGGCGAGTGTACATGTATTATTAACAACGTTAGGAGACGAGAATTTTATTTGCTAGCCGAGGAGGGTCCCCGAGTGAAATCTTCACTTCGTACATGTACGATGAACCCAAGACTTGGTGTAAAATATATTTTTCCCCTCTTCGTTTTTTTTTTTCTTTCATTTGCCGATGAAATTTGTGACGTGTAAGAGAATGAGTGAGGGTGCACTGAGGGTTGCGGCTGGAGTCGAAACGAGAGCCAAGAGAATAAAGGGAGAGAGAGAGAGAGAGAGAGAGAGAGAAGAATATCGGCAGTTCTGGCAATTTCTTCAAGACATCCGGATGTCCGAGGCAGAGCCTGCTTGATGGAGAGAGTAGACGTAACGACAGGCAGTTGCGCGAAAGGAAGAAAAAAGAAGGATAAAAGGGAGGATAAAATGAGAGCAATAGCAGGGGTTGCGAAATAAGGAAGGCGTTATTAAAACGTCCATGAACGATAGTCAGTTATGTTTTTTTTTTTCTTATCCTCTCGTCATAAGAGTTTCTTCCAGCTGTTATCGACAAAGTTTTACGGCCCAATATGTCGAGAATTGATAATTTTCTCGTTACCTTTTCTCGCAATATAATATTTTTATGATCTACCACGTCTATGATACGTACAAATACATTTTTTTTTTCATTAATTTGTACATTTTTCACACAATATTTGTCGGCTGAAAAAAAAACTTTTTTATGGATGATTGCTCGTGATAAGAACAATAGGTGACAACCATTGCTTATGAAAAAATTCTCTGTGAATGAAAGGGGGATGTAGAGAGAGAGAGAGAGAGAGAAAATGAACGAAGCACGTCCCCAGTGGCAGATTTAATTTCCGCTCTCATGCTGAGCTGCACACATCAGTCTTTGAGCGCTTTGCGGTGGAGTTTAAAAAAAAATTATCAGCCCGATGTAGCGACCCGACAATCGAATTGATTTTTGCCCATCCTCGATAACGTCCAGAACAATAGAAATGACAATTGACCGAAAAAAAAGAGGAAAGGATCACGACGAAAAAAAAAAAAAACAATTCGATGTGTCCTCAGGTGTGAAGAATTTTTATCGAAGAGAAAAAAAAAGAATTGACATGTCGTTTTTATTCGGCTACAAACAAAATACCCGATTTCTTATTTTATGTTTGATTAAACGTGAAAAATTAATTTCGATATAATTAAATAATTATTAATTTAGTATTGCACCGGAGAAAGATTTTTTTCATTAAATCTTGTAAAATTTAATCAGCTCAGAATTCATATCCACACAGAATTCTCTAATTTTGCAGTCTAGATTTTGATATTATATAGCCTCGAATACTGTGAATTCCCTCGTGTCGAGTTGATAGACCTCGAGTCGCAGGGATGCGCCTCTCTCTCTCTAGAGAGAGAGAGAGAGAGAGAGAGAGAGAGATTCACACTGATTGCACGCTTGGATAATGTGCACTATGCAACGTCACCATCCCAGCCATAATCGGATTAATCCTCATGAGAGCCAAATCCAAGCGCAAATTCCCCTCCCCCTCCTCTCTTTGACAAACCGCCTCGTCATACGTTGGACGAGTTTGCCACGACTGGATGATATTTTACGTCCCTCGCGATGTACTCCGCGACAGTTGCAATCAAGAAATATGTATAAACGAAATTTATTCGTTGGATATTTTTTATAACTGCAGCTGTCTACTCTCGTCATGGAATTTTTATATTTTTGCCATCGCAGAGAAAAAAAAATCAAATAGAGAAAGGAAAAAGCAAAAAAGAAAAAACAGAATGTCGTTAGAAGAAGGCAGAGTGGGCGTATCTCGTCGACATATGTCGCGAGAGATGCAAATTAGTGACGTTCTTGGTTTTCGCCACAGCGAAAAAGGACTTTTGGCCTCTCGCTTTTCTCGTTCTCCTAATATTGGACGGACATTATAGTCGTGCAGCATCATCAGGAATCTGCTGGAATGAATTGAAAAGAGCAGAAAAAAAATCACCTCGAGATAAAATGGATTCATTCCTTTATTTGTTTCCATTTAATTAATCAAAAGTACCGAAAACTGGCAAAAGAGAGTTTCTCTACATACAGTCTATATATGTATCTGTACACGCTGAAAAAAAAAAATTACCGTTCCTCTTTGTCTTTGAATTCGTTTTTCGGTAGCAAAGTTTTTGGGCAAAAAAAAAATTACTCAACGTTCCTACGTCAGTTTTTACGAGCTGGAGGGTGCGATTGTGGCTCTATCTCACCCCCAAGAACTCTCGAGTTCGTACAACGTGCTCGGTATATTCGTGAACGAAAAAATTGAACCAACTTTTTTCATACTGCCAAGATCAATATTCAGAGAACTCAATTAGTCTCGCCAGACTGATGAAACTAATTATTCGAGCTTGCATTTCGACTTGTTTCATGTCCACCAATTTTTCCCTCCATTATAAGTAGGAATACACGAATTTCGTAATATTTGCATTATTCGAAACTGATCGAAAAAAATTGACATTTTCTATTAATTTATTTCTCATATATTCATATAATAGAATTTTTGTAATTTTTTCCCTGCCATCAGGAGACTTTGCGGAAATGTCTCGTCGTATTGTCAGATTTTTAGGGTTCATTTTGAGGGAAAGATACGAGCGTGGAGAAAATGCTTTTACGTATCGAATTAACTTATTGCGTAACACGTGAAACTTTATTCGGACGACAAGAACATATATATATATATATATCTTTTTATTTTTACCTCGTCGTTAAAAGACCCTCGGAGTGAGCTGAATAAAATTCGTGAATTCCGGTGTCATCTCATTCTCCTCCCTTATTCGTTAATTCTGACTTTCCGTCCGTCTTTTAGGCTTTGCTTACCTCTCGTCATTGGCCTCTGTTGTATACAGACGTCGGAGTTAAGGAGCTGCAACGGGGGGTGAAGGAACGAAAACCGGAAATAAGGAGCGGACGGCGAAAGGTCACGACCCGTAAAATTTCCTACAACGTTATTTGGCCTTTACGACTGTAACCGTAAACGTAAGGGTATAAAATGTACCAATGCTCTACTCTAGCTACCTGGGAAGCACTTTTACTCATATACTTTCCGGGTAATTCGTATTGGGGCCTCGCATGGATATTTTCAAAGATGGATAAAATTCGTGTTAACTCAAAGTCGCTGTGATCAACGCACGAGCACGTATTATTGAATGCATACGGAGAAATGAATGTAATAAAAATTTGCCTGGTCAGTATATTAAACGAGAGCCACCATTTATTAACATGGGGACATTTTTACTTTGTAACGTTAATAATAAAATGTGCGCTTCAAGCTGGCAAATTGTGCTACAAAGTATGGTAGAAATTGACTAAGTTAACAACATTATAATCAACTAGTGGCTCTCAAACATTAATTTGTAGAATCAATTTTTTATAAACAGGCCAGAAAAATTTCACCCGATAGATCCATCTCGCCATGCTGAAACGTTAAAAATATTAGATTCCCGTTAAATTCAGTTAATAAACGCTCGATTAATATTTAAAAAGAAGCTTTAAAATGAATAATGTTGAGGTCGAAAAAAAAGCTTGGAAAAATCTCAACCTCAACACTAGCAAATTATTCGTTCAACAAAAAAAAAAATACATAAATTTTATCCCATTCACTTTAAACAGAAAAAAGCTTCATTGCAGATGAAAAAAAGTCTTTTAAAGCGAACAGCACTGATTAAGCTGACAAACAAATGGATATAATAATACGACTCACGGATTATTATCCGTGATGATTATTATCATCGTCAATGTTAATAATAAAATGTGCGCTTCAAGCTGGCAAATTGTGCTACAAAGTATGGTAGAAATTGACTAAGTTAACAACATTATAATCAACTAGTGGCTGTCAAACATTAATTTGTAGAATCAATTTTTTATAAACAGGCCAGAAAATTTTCACCCGATAGATCCATCTCGCCATGCTGAAACGTTAAAAATATTCGATTCCCGTTAAATTCAGTTAATAAACGCTCGATTAATATTTAAAAAGAAGCTTTAAAATGAATAATGTTGAGGTCGAAAAAAAAGCTTGGAAAAATCTCAACCTCAACACTAGCAAATTATTCGTTCAACAAAAAAAAAAATACATAAATTTTATCCCATTCACTTTAAACAGAAAAAAGCTTCATTGCAGATGAAAAAAAGTCTTTTAAAGCGAACAGCACTGATTAAGCTGACAAACAAATGGATATAATAATACGACTCACGGATTATTATCCGTGATGATTATTATCATCGTCAATGTTAATAATAAAATGTGCGCTTCAAGCTGGCAAATTGTGCTACAAAGTATGGTAGAAATTGACTAAGTTAACAACATTATAATCAACTAGTGGCTGTCAAACATTAATTTGTAGAATCAATTTTTTATAAACAGGCCAGAAAATTTTCACCCGATAGATCCATCTCGCCATGCTGAAACGTTAAAAATATTCGATTCCCGTTAAATTCAGTTAATAAACGCTCGATTAATATTTAAAAAGAAGCTTTAAAATGAATAATGTTGAGGTCGAAAAAAAAGCTTGGAAAAATCTCAACCTCAACACTAGCAAATTATTCGTTCAACAAAAAAAAAAAAATACATAAATTTTATCCCATTCACTTTAAACAGAAAAAAGCTTCATTGCAAATGAAAAAAAGTCTTTTAAAACGAACAGCACTGATTAAGCTGACAAACAGATGGATATAATAATACGACTCACGGATTATTATTATCATCGCTCGTAATCAACAGGGCGAATAAAACTGTGAAAAATATAGGTGTGCATTATTCAATAATCAGTTTTCATAATTTGTTCGTGAAAAATGGCAATCTGTACTCACATTAAATACCCTGACGCGTTTAAACTGTGTTCATTCTACTGAATTGATGATAAATGAGGTGGCCGAAAAATGGGAAAATAATGTAACGAGGCCGAGAGCACAGGAGGATTTACGGATCGGTCAGAGAGAGAGAGAGAGAGAGAGAGAGAGAGAGTCTCATATTTTCACAGCCGCAGGACGAACTCGCTGGGAAACTGCATTGATGATATTATTACGATCGATCGAGCGCAGGACGCAGGGACTCGCGAGCCTTTTTCCCTCGCTTTTTCCACTTCTGTTGTGCCGTAACAGTTGCGACATCGAGACGAAAATGAAATTTCGCCCACTCTGTCTCTGGTTTGTATATTATATAACTCATATATATATAGGGAATTTCGCCGCAAATATATACAAATATATATATATATATACACACATTCACACACGAAATTCCCTCGCCATTGAAAGGCACTTTACGTACGCATAGGCAAAATTTCCGTGGCTCTTCAGTCCGTCAACGCTATTGATGTCTCTGTCACGTGTTTCACCACTGCGTCTTCCATGCACCCACGTGCCACATAAATCCATTAATGTTACAATATTTACGTGAAAGTTGGACGGCATATATGCACGAGAATTGCCACGCATTACGTAGTCCAACATGGAGGGAACACATATAGGAAGTGAGGAGAGGGCACGCCCGCATCCATATATATATATATATATATATATATATATATATATATATATATATATATATGTATATATATATATATATATATGTGTGTGTGTGTGTGTGTGTGTGTGTGCTATATAATAATACACACAGCATGGACATGCAGTGGGTGAGCATATAATTGCGAAGCGAAACTGAGAGCCCCCTCTGAGAGAGTGAAAGTTGTTCGCGAACCGGTTAATCGTGAGCCACTCGATTGTCCCGGAATCTCGATTACTCGAAGACGAGATTCTCGCCAGTGTTCCTTAATATGTAACTGTATCGTTAAACTTTACGGAAATTATGAAAACAAAAAAGAAGAAATTCATGAATATCATATATATATATATATATATATATACGACAGAATTATTTATAGTATCGAAATGGTCATCAGTTTAGCAATATAATATGTTGATGCTGAACCACTCTGAGAATTTTTCGAATTTTTATTATCAAGCGTATAATTTTTATTGAACGCAGCTGTGCTGGGTATGTAAAACGATAAGGGCGTATATTCTATGCTTTTGAACAGTTAATATGACCTTATGATTTTAAAATCGCGATTTATAGTTTAGCGTTAATTAAGTGCGAGTCGATTATCTCGAAATCTCGATTACTCGACGATGAATTTCTTGGTGTTTCTTAATATAAATATTATTAAGCTTACGTAAAAGTTGGATAACAAACAAAATAAATCGCTCAATCTCATATTATCCAAATGGCAATAGCGTTAATCAATTTGGCAATATGAGTGACCCAATTGGCTTGTAATAAGGGTCGAAAAATAATGATAATGCTGAAACCCTCGAGAATTTTTCGAATTGTTCCTTCCATCGTATAGTTATATCTATAGAGTCTAACGAGAGAGAGCGAGAGAGAGAGAGAGAGAGCGAGAGAGAGAAAGAGAGAGGGAGCGATTATAAGCTGGGATATCGATAACAATCTTGAGTGGTAGGATCGACCGTGGGAATGGGCCTACATTTTTAATCGGGAAAACGTCGGCGAAGGAGGAGGAGGAGGAGGAGGCCGAGAGGCATCGAAGTAGCAGCAACAAGTGACCTAGCTCAACGTTATATTCGAGTGGCTCTCTCTCTCTCTCTCTCTCTCTCTCTAGTAGGAAGTAAACACACACTGTAGATACTTTCGTTGTATGTATGACTATATAACGCAACAAGCTTACATATATACAAGAGCACGACCTACCCCGTCTACTGGTCCATCTATACGAGTACGTATAACTACTTACAGCTTTGGGTTTATATATATATACATACATATATGTAGTAGATAACTCGACTAATACGAGGTCGAGTCCTACGTTCTATAGCAATCGATGTATATATACACTTGTATTCCATAACTCGAGCAATGCATCGACCTGCTTATTTGCCCGTACACTTAAGTGCATCTACTATTGGTGCTGCAGTTCTTGATGATCGAGTGGAAAGGGTGAACTCTGGATCATTGATCGTGGATTCTCCAAATGTCCCTTGTACAGATCTCGTGTCCATTTCAGAGTCATCTATGTCTCGTTTTTCTTACTCTCTCTCTCTCTCTCTCTCTCTCTCTCTCTCTCTCTCTCTCTCTCTCTCTCTCTCTCTCTCTCTCTCTCTCTCTCTCTCTGTCTCTCTCTTTTTGTAAGGCGCGCCTTTACACCACATTATTAAAGATTCACTTGAGTTATTTCACAAATACCATTAATTTGTAAACCAGCGAACATATTGCTGTGCTCATTTCCATAACCGTGTAAATCCGGTCGTGAAACATAAAGATTGCGAGTTCATCGACGCTATTATCTGCCAGATGGTATAATCGTAAAATTCTCTCAGAAACTTGGTAATGTGATAAATTTAGCAGTAAGTTAAGAATTTAACATGTAAAAAATATAGGCATGTCAATATCGTTAATGCAGATTAGGATAAATGACAGCAGAGAATTATCGATATCTGTCAAAAGATGTGCAAAAAACGTTTGCCATTTTGCTGGCAAAAGGAGAATGGGAGAGCGGGAGAGTGTATGAGTTAATTGGACTAAAATTAATAAGGGGCTTAATATTCATCCAGGTCAAAAGGTAATCATTAAGGGACTGCTGGAAATGGGCACGAAATCCCCAATGACTGAACCAGCTAGATGATAGTTTATTAATGCCAAAACAGTTTGATGGTTGTTCTCAACTGATAATTGAATTTAAGACGAGATTTTCAAATTGAATGACGAGTTTGGAGCTCCAATATCTGAAAGTTTGAACTCTCGATTCTACCTCGGATTATATCTTCATCTCCCGAGGCGGTAACTCAGTCAGATCGAAGCTTAAACTTTGATCAATATTACTTCGTATAATGTATGCTAATACGATTACAATGTGCCGTATTTTGTTGGAAAATTGGTCCGATATCGACTCTATGCTGTGCAGAATAAAATTCGGTGCGTATATATAAAGCCTCGCGGGTAAACCTCTATTGTTTGGTAGTTTGTGCGAAATTGCACTATCGTAAATTATCCGATCGTTCTGTTCTGCGTTTTCTCTTTCTCTCTCTCTCTCTCTCTTTCTCTCTCTCTCTCTCGCTCTCTCTCTCTCTCCCTCTTCCACTTTCTCTATCTCTCTCTCTCCCTCTCTCTCTCCCTCTCTCTCTCCCCCTCTCTCTCTCTCTCTCTCTCTCTCTCTCTCTCTCTCTCTCTCTCTCTCTCTCTCTCTCTCTCTCTCTCTCTCTCTCTCTCTCTCTCTCTCTCTCTCTCTCTCTCTCTCTCTCTCTCTCTCTCTCTCTCTCTCTCTCTCTCCCTCTCTCTCTATCTCTCTCTCTCTCTTTATCTATCTGGATTGCTCCGAAGCTCAGCGACTACTATAGTTTACTGGCAGCAAAAATATATCCTCTGTTGTATCCTGTGCAGTAACAAATTTTACCGTCCATTCAGTTCTGTACCGTGGCAAGAGAGACTTTATACGAGTATTTGCCAAACGTACCAACTGCCGAATCTACAATAGCAAACGAATGAGAGAAATCGTGACCTAAAGGATCGAGCATGGATTGTTCAAGTGTCACGTATAGCCGGTAGAGAACGCTCGTTAGACAAAAGGACTATATGCAATTTACGAAGTGCTGCTTCAATAGAGACACGTTTTCTGACACTTCCTATCCTCTCATACTGATAAAATATATTTTCGAAATTTTCTATCCAAAGTCGCCCTTTTGAAATGAAAATTGTTCTGCAATTTAAAATGACCGTAGAAATTAAATATATTTTAGATCAAATTTACCATTGAAAAATTCGAGTTTTAAATATATTCTGTCTAAAAATAATAATGATATTGCAGGTGCCTGGATGGAGAATAAAAAAGATCGAAATTATGACCACAATTTTCGACATACTTTTTTGACCCACGTGAAGTTACTGTCGATGTAATGCTGGAGTGTATCATCTGGAAGAAAAAAAAAACAGGATGCGTTCACGAACCTTGGGACAGATAATAAATTGCAATGTCCATCGCATCCGGTGTCGAAAAGTATTTTTTGCACGATCCGCAACTTTAACGGCCGGGTTTCCGGGGACTCCCCGCGGATACTCGCACGAGGTGAGGCTGTTGCTGATGGTGGACGTTTCTCGTTTCCGCTGTATGGACCGGCTGTTCACCGACAAACGGACACTATGTAACTATGGATTTGTGTACATACAGTCCAGTCCAGTATGAAACAGAGAGAGAGAGAGAGAGAGAGAGAGAGAGAGACCCAGATTCGAGCGGAAGAGCCAAGCCGTGCGTATAGCTCTCAATGAAGGAAAGCTCCGCGCTTTGCTGGAAGAGACAATTCACAGGAGAATGTATAGTTTGAACTATTCCGTTCGAACGGCTTTACGAAGAAGCTACAAGCAACGGTCGAAGCTTTCAATGGCGATGCCCTGAGGGCACATCGGCGGCTAGGAACATGAACGTGACCGCTCGATTGAACGGTTGCCCGAAGCAGAGATAGCAATTATTTGCCACCCTCTGGGCTTTCTGCCTCTTGCGCTACGAGTATATTCTCTATAATAACCAGCCGTGTCCATCCAATTCTCGATATATCCTTGGGGGAATTGACAATAATTTCAATTTATTCTCATATCTGGCGACAGAAGGAGAATTTTGTTATTATGTCTTTGGAGTCTGAAACCAGCCAAGTCGCTATAACATCGACGATCTGAAACAAGAAAATTGTATGAGCTGATCAGACCCTAATTTTTAACACTTTTTCCTTGGGGAATTGACAATAATTTCAATTTATTCTCATATCTGGCGACAGAAGGAGAATTTTGTTGTTATGTCTTTGGAGTCTGAAACCAGCCAAGTCGCTGTAACATCGACGATCTGAAACAAGAAAATTGTATGAGCTGATCAGACCCTAATTTTTTACACTTTTTCCTTGGGGGAATTGACAATAATTTCAATTTATTCTCATATCTGGCGACAGAAGGAGAATTTTGTTATTATGTCTTTGGAGTCTGAAACCAGCCAAGTCGCTGTAACATCGACGATCTGAAACAAGAAAATTGTATGAGCTGATCAGACCCTAATTTTTTACACTTTTTCCTTGGGGGAATTGACAATAATTTCAATTTATTCTCATATCTGGCGACAGAAGGAGAATTTTGTTATTATGTCTTTGGAGTCTGAAACCAGCCAAGTCGCTGTAACATCGACGATCTGAAACAAGAAAATTGTATGAGCTGATCAGACCCTAATTTTTTACACTTTTTTCCTTGGGGAATTGACAATAATTTCAATTTATTCTCATATCTGGCGACAGAAGGAGAATTTTGTTATTATGTCTTTGGAGTCTGAAACCAGCCAAGTCGCTGTAACATCGACGATCTGAAACAAGAAAATTGTATGAGCTGATCAGACCCTAATTTTTTACACTTTTTCCTTGGGGGAATTGACAATAATTTCAATTTATTCTGATAACTGGCGACAGAAGGAGAATTTTGTTATTATGTCTTTGGAGTCTGAAACCAGCCAAGTCGCTATAACATCGACGATTTCAAACAAGAAAATTGTATGAGCTGATCAGACCCGAATTTTTTACACTTTTTCCTTGGGGGAATTTACAATAATTTCAATTTATTCTGATAACTGGCGACAGAAGGAGAATTTTGTTATTATGTCTTTGGAGTCTGAAACCAGCCAAGTCGCTGTAATATCGACGATTTCAAACAAGAAAATTGAATGAGCTGATCTGACCCTAATTTTTTACACTTTTTTTACCTTAAATCCCGAATTTTTAGTCCTGGCTGGGACTCAGTTGGTTCTGAAGTTTGAGACGATACGATTGAATTTCAGATCGACGCCACACACTTGAGATATTCGATGTATGTTTGTGTTTTGGGCCTGTCACGTGATAATTTGTCGTAAATAAATGCCCAATAGCTCGAGTGGCATTTTAACAATGTAAAAAAAAATATATATTGAGAGAGGAATGTGCGCGATTCTACAACCGAGGAAAAAAAAATGGTGGATGAGGAGGAGGATGACCATAGACGAGGTTTTATGATCCTGGAGCGATTATGAAGGAAAAAAAAGGACTCCGTCCAGTCACTGCTGGTCTGTAACGTTCTCTGAGCTCTTGGAAAAGCTAGAGAGTGTCGTTGTGGGCCACCTATAACCGTCTCACGGCACTTTAGCCGTGGAATATGCTCTCAAAGATAATAGCACTGAGGATAAAAGAGTGAGAGAGGCCCATATGTGTGGCTTGAACATTATTGAAGCTTCGGCGAATGGATGAGTGAAAAAGCAGAGCCCTCTACACTCGCTGCTCACTATACATTTTTTTTTAGGGACGCTCACTATACATTTTTTTTACCCTGCTCACTATACACTTTTTTTTTACGCTACACTCACTATAATTTTTTTTTACGCCACTCACTATACTTTTGTTTCGGGAAAATTTTATACTCGCAGAGCCCTCTATACTCGCTGCTCACTATACACTTTTTTTTTACGCCACTCACTATACTTTTGTTTCGGGAAAATTCTCGATCACTTCGAGCTCCAGCAAGGAATTCAAGCTAGAAAATATTATTGCAAAATATTTTAAGATGCAATTTTAAGGTGTCAAAAAAAAAAAAAAGCTATACAAAAGTTCCTTGCTGAATTAAACATAAAGGGGACTTGTTTAAATTGCCACTCGCCCAGGCTTCGGCCCTTTTGGAAAGGGCAGTGACAAATTTTCATGGGGTGCATTTATATTAGGCTCACGAATCGTTTGAAAACGAACATCAGCCTGCCTTTTTGCACACTCAGCAAGCTTTTATAGTCCTCTTGATTTCTATCTGTTATTCCGCCAGCGACAAATGCCATGAGGGTGAGACGAGGAGAGGTGGCACGAGATGAATGAGGTAAAATACACGATACATCCTCGTTCGCAGAGCTCAATCTCGGCGAACTTTCCGAGGCTCGAGAGGGGTCTGTATTGCTTTTCCTCTGTTTTCATTCTGGTTCGATCATATGTTATTTACGATTCGTGGCAACACCAATTTCTTTTTCACGTGTTTCACATCAGCGATATTATCGTACAAGCTATTAAATAATGGAAAAATATTAATGCCCGATAATGGAATCGGAATAATGACAGAGAGAAAAATCAGTCTATAATATTGAGTCGTTCGAAAAATGGTTATCCATTAAACGAGAGAGAGAGAGGGAGAGAGAGGGAGAGAGAGAGAGAGAGAGTGAGAGAGAGAGAAACAGAGAGAGAGAGAGAGAGAGAGAGAGAGATACAGAGAGAACGCTTTTTGGAATTCACTTAATTTGGATTGAGTTGATGCTGCGTTTGCAAATCGAAACCGTATGAGCTTCCATGTATCCCAAGGTAGATAATAAATGCATAAAAGCGCATATATATGTGCACACATATTCCCACAGTAAACTTTATCGACGTAACCCAATGCAAACAGACATATATATATATATATATATATATATATATATATATATATACAGCAATAGAATCGTTGGACGATCGAGTTAGCTAACGATGTCCATTTGCATCCTAACGACCGTTAAAGCGCTTAATTTCTTTGAATCGGATTACGAACCATCCAATTAATGTGCAAACAGCCGGCCGTGCTTATTACGCATCGGAATACGATCGTTTCGTACAATCGGATTTTTCTCTCTGCCTCAATCATAAGCCCGAGGCGTGTGTGGATTTTGGAAATAAAGCGCAAAAATTGAATGTACACAATATTATTTTGCAATGTTTAAATTGTACTTTCTCGACAGGCAAATTATCACACCTCGATACATCAATATATGTATATACAACTCTGATATTTTTCGAGATTCATTCAACATTGGATCGCACATATAATATCAATTTTATCACGATATGCAATTAACCGATGAGTATTCGCCATTGATATTACGACTGATTGATAATTATTGATTATTTTTACGATTATTAATTACGAGACTTATCGTGTTAATGATACACCTGGAAGTGATAATTTGTGCAGTTTTTTTATTACGTCCTTTCACTCCTGTCCAATAAAATAATTTATCAGAATTGCCTGATACGACAACGAATGTAATTATAATTTTATCTGCCTGCAGCATTCGTACAACTGCTGGTCTTTCTCTGTATGAAATTCACTACCCTCGGGCTCTCTTTGCCTCTGCCAAAATTTCCATTTTTACTCATCACTCATCCCCCATGGATTTTCATCCTTCCGCCTTTTTCCACGTGAATGAATTTAATAATAGATCCTCGATGCGTGAATAAAAGTGAGTACAGACATTTCTGTTTACTGTACAACTCTTGTAACTGTCTACGTATATATATACGATCGAATTTACAGACGCCCGATCGCCAGGATTTTACGAAATTCTTACGGGGTTGGATTCAGTCCGATTATACTAATTGGATGATTTACAGTCTGGCGCGTGAATTCTCCAATGACGCTATAAATACGCGTTGTGGAATTTTACGTGTATATACGAACTAATCGAATCGATGTTTCGTATCATTGACTCTACTACCGACCAGCTCAGTATTTGCCCTCCTCACTCCGCCCCTCGCTAATAAACAATGAAATTCGAACGATAAATTATTGTTTGTTGTAATGAAAAATTCATCAGTTATGATTTTATTTTCACTCAATCACGTGAGTTTATATTTGGATCGATATTTTGGGTCTTGTGTAATAAATAATATCCGTCATTCGTACGAAAAATGTCAAGTAAAAAGCTCGAGATAATAATCGTCAAAGTATCTGAGGCGAGACGTTTTAATTGAAAAACGAAGATAAAAAAATCAAATTGGAGATCTTTTGCACAGCTGACGGCGATAAGAGGATGATGAAATTGAGCTAAATCGGATTTCCGTGTCGATGTGCGGAAAGTCGACCACGAACTTCCGGTGAAAAGGTCGAGAGGCGTGCCCCGAGCTGTTGCGATTTTTTTAAATACACACAAGGGTCGAGGAGAGCCGACCACAAGACCGGAAGATCGAAAAGCTCAACGTCACTGAATCGTGTCTCGATTTTATTTTAAGGGACGGAAAAAAAAAGTAATTCAAAGTAATTGCATTTTTCCTGTTATACTTTTGTGTACCTCACATGGTCCTCATATTGACGATCAGTTACGTGTTTTCATGAACCATAAAACGTTTCTGCTCGTGATCCAAACATTTTCAGAGCGATCTATCGTCGTTTTGCTTCCATGATTTTATTTCAGTGACCGTGAAAACGCTTTGAGCGTACTGCATACATGATGCATGTTTTTGATCCTCGACATTATGTCAAGCGAAAACTGTCCCGACGGAGTTTTCATCGATTCATGCGAGCGTTTTCTGTCAAAATCAAACAACATGGATGAATTGCGAGCCCTTTGCAAATGCACTTGGTCCTGAAGCACATCCACAGGTTGGTACACACGCAAAGTTCATATCAATTCTACGTAACTGCACACGAGACTGCGAATATATTCGTCTACGTGTACATGCAGATGGCACCGTTGATGGACAAAACAGCCAGGAGGCTAATGGTTGTATGTCAAGATAGACACACAAGAGAGCCTGGAGAGCGAGAGAGGGAGAGAGAGAGAGAGAGAGAGAGAGAGAAGAGAGAGAGAGAGAGAGAGAGAGAGAGAGAGAGAGAGAGAGAGAGAGAGAGAGAGAGAGAGAGAGAGAGAGAGAGAGAGAGAGAGAGAGAGAGAGAGAGAGAGAGAGAGAGAGAGAGAGAGAGAGAGAGAGAGAGAGAGAGAGAGAGAGAGAGAGAGAGAGAGAGAGAGAGAGAGAGAGAGAGAGAGAGAGAGAGAGAGAAGAGAGAGAGAGAGAGAGAGAGAGAGAGAGAGATGAGAGAGAGAGAGAGAGAGAGAGAGGTGAGAGAGAGATGAGAGAGAGAGGTGAGAGTCAGTCCAGAGAGTCAGTCCACAGAGTATATATAAATAATAAACGACGAGGTCTATTGAGGACAAATTTTCAACGTGTATCAAAGGATCCGCCCGTGAAACTTTAATTGGGACGATGCAGAGAGTTACCGTGAGTTTGCGCTACTATGTATCGCTGGCTCGTTCCAATTAAGGGGCGCGCGTGCCCTGTTTCTCTCTCTTTCTCTTTCTCTTTCTCTGCCTCATCACTTTATGCACCATCCTGTACCCACCAAGCATCCCCCTGCTCTCTCGCCCCTTTCGCTCGAAACGCTTCCGGATTTCAATTAAATTCATAATTACCGACCAGCGAAGCCTTTTGCATCCTCATTGCGCCTCGTCCTGTATTTACAGCTGGAAAAACTCAAAGTGTCACTCTGCCGCAAACGGCTTATTTCCAAATGTTCGGGGGCAATTATAATATTTCTTGGAGAAGTTTCAAAAACTCGATCGTAACTCTCCCAAATCCAAAAGAGAACTTTGAACTGTTTGAAATCGTCTTGGGATAAATGAGCGATATAACGATCTGCTATGAGAATTGTTTAATATTTCATATACATATTGTATATGCAGAAAAAAAAATCTCGTTGAAAAGTGCGTGAAAAAAAGATACGCAATTAATTGAAAAATCGGCTGAGAAAAGGGCCGATAAAAATGGCGATTTTTATCGCCCCTTTTCTCAACCGATTTTTCAATTTCAATTAAATTCATAATTACCGACCAGCGAAGCCTTTTGCATCCTCGTTGCACCTCGTCCTGTATTTACAGCTGGAAAAACTCAAAGTGTCACTCTGCCGCAAACGGTTTATTTCCAAATGTTCGGGGGCAATTATAATATTTCTTGGAGAAGTTTCAAAAACTCGATCGTAACTCTCCCAAATCCAAAAGAGAACTTTGAACTGTTTGAAATCGTCTTGGGATAAATGAGCGATATAACGATCTGCTATGACAATTGTTTAATATTTCATATACATATTGTATATGCAGAAAAAAAAATCTCGTTGAAAAGTGCGTGAAAAAAAGATACGCAATTAATTGAAAAATCGGCTGAGAAAAGGGCCGATAAAAATGGCGATTTTTATCGCCCCTTTTCTTAACCGATTTTTCAATTTCAATTAAATTCATAATTACTGACCAGCGAAGCCTTTTGCATCCTCATTGCGCCTCGTCCTGTATTTACAGCTGGAAAAACTCAAAGTGTCACTCTGCCGCAAACGGCTTATTTCCAAATGTTCGGGGGCAATTATAATATTTCTTGGAGAAGTTTCAACAACTCGATCGTAACTCTCCTAAATCCAAAAGAGAACTTTGAACTGTTTGAAATCGTCTTGGGATAAATGAGCGATATAACGATCTGCTATGACAATTGTTTAATATTTCATATACATATTGTATATGCAGAAAAAAAAATCTCGTTGAAAAGTGCGTGAAAAAAGATACGCCGCAATTAATTGAAAAATCGGCTGAGAAAAGGGGCGATAAAAATGGCGATTTTTATCGCCCCTTTTCTCAACCGATTTTTCAATCAATTGAGTTTTTTTTTCACGCACTTTTCAGCGAGAAAAATTCCCCTCTAACTTTTACGATAAAAAATATTCAAGACGTTCCGAAAATGGATAATTTATCTCTCGTGCTCACAGATCCAAGTTAGAGGCGACAGATGAATCTTCCGAGACAAATCCTTTTTACGAGAAAAGTGGAGCTCAACGAGAGTAAAGAGTGTTTCTCTCTCAACGTTGCAGAGTAGAAAAATATTTTCATTAAATTCGTTTCTCGCTGTACGTCTGTGTCTACTTTGCTCGAGGGAGACGACGGCGTTATACTGATGGTAAAGTGCACCAAAAGCTCTCTCGTTTCTTCAGCTCTGGCAAATCTTTCTCGACGTTTTCTTATATATAGAAATGAATAAATTGCATACTCGGATGTTCGCTCTTGTGTAAGTTAACAAAGATTATCGCAAATACGATGATGGCAAAAAGAAATATACGAATGTATAATGCAAATAAAAATTATTATTAATATTTTGCGTAAACAGAATTTTTATGTAAGGTAAATTTTTACATTTTATCAAAGCTTTTGTACCACCAATTTCCCTTGGGGAATACAAAAAGATCCAGACACTGATTGCTCTTATTGGAAGAATCTCTGTTTGCCTTAAAACTTGGCGTCTTGAATATGCGCCCAAGGGGATTCAACGAGTGAGCTGTAAGTGGAAAGAGAGACAGAACCGATAATGTTATCCGGTGTTGGTTATCTAGATTGCCCACGTGATCTAACATTTGCATTATATTCGCGGTCTCCAAGTATCTTAACGACGAAACGAGAGCAGCGTCATGTTCTCTACCGATATAAATTGGTGTCGAGTGAAATATCGAAGCTGCTGCCTCGTTGCCACAGCTGTATTCGCTATAACCACGCGAGATGATTTCCTTTGCATTTCCGCGGTAAATACACCATTTCATACTTTGACAAGGATGCATAGATGTAGAGATTAAATTTTATTCTATTGATCGTGCTCAATTCCACGAGAAATAAGAAAAATTCCTTTTTCCTAAAATGTGGAGGAAAAATCATTGAAATAAAAAGTGGAGAAGAGACATCCATAAAGAGAGAGGTATGCTCTGTATTTCGTTCAAGGAAGAATATAAAAGTGCAGAGTCTATAATGGGCAAATTTAATTTCTTGTATTGAATTAATAATTTTATTTACATTCACGATTAATAAAAATAAACGATTTGCTGCAAAAAAAATTATAAAAACGTCCATTGAGATAGTAAAAAAAAAACGACAAATTAAATTAGTAAATAATGTATTCGACGCAGATCGTCGAGAGAAGAATATAAAATTAATGTTCAATATGTGATGTGACGGGATCACATTATGAAATAAATTCAATAAAAAGTATAATTTAAAGGTCATAATGAAAAGTGCGTTTTTATATAATGACGACCAGTGTAAGTTTCTCCTACCAGCGTGGACGTATTGCCAATTAGTGTTGGTACGTCGCATTGCGGTATTCAACGTCCATAAAGATTCCTTTCGATCCATGCTCTGTTCTATAATTACGTGGCGCCTGCCAACCGTCAACCCTCCAGCGTCTCAGCACAAGAAATATATAAAGATTAAGAACCGATCACGCAAACCCTCATGATGCTCCAGAGATTGCAGAGTCAACCCTGTCAATGACAATGATGCCTTCTGTTGTACCTTCAATCATCTATAATTTTTGGTTCCATTTACACCCCGACGGAAAAGGGATGAATCCACAAATAAGTAAAAAATATACAACTTTTCCCTCGTGTTAATAAATCGAGAATATATTTCAGATAAAACTTGAATACAATATGTGATATATTTAAGGCTCGTTTTTATTTCTCATATACCTCAGAAGATTGCAGAGTCAACCCTGTGAATGCAATGATCCCTGCTGTTGTACCTTCAATCATCTATAATTTTTTGTTCCATTTACACCCCGACGGAAAAGGGATGAATCCATAAATAAGTAAAAAATATACAACTTTTCCCTCGTGTTAATAAATCGAGAATATATTTCAGATAAAACTTGAATACAATATGTGATATATTTAAGGCTCGTTTTTATTTCTCATATATCTCAGAAGATTGAAGAGTCAACCCTGTGAATGAAAATGATGTCTGCTGTTGTACCTTCAATCATTTATAATTTTTTGTTCCATTTACACCCCGAGGGAAAAGGGATGAAAAATAAGTAAAAAATATACAACTTTTCCTCGTGTTAATAAATCGAGAATATATTTCAGATAAAACTTGAATACAATATGTGATATATTTAAGGGTCGTTTTTATTTCTCATATATCTCAGAAGATTGAAGAGTCAACCCTGTGAATGAAAATGATGCCTTCTGTTGTACCTTCAATCATCTATAATTTTTTGTTCCATTTACACTCCGAGGGAAAAGGGATGAATCCATAAATAAGTAAAAAATATACAACTTTTTCTCGTGTTAATAAATCGAGAATATATTTCAGATAAAACTTGAATACAATATGTGATATATTTAAGGCTCGTTTTTATTTCTCATATATCTCAGAAGTTTGACATGAATTTTACGGTAAAATTTTATATATTTACAAATACATTTTTAAATGTATTCTTATTTTTATGAGGGTGGGAGGAGGGGAACTCGATTTATATGACGCAAGAACGCAAAATGTCTCTCTTTCTCCATTATTTCATCATATTCTGGCTTCTTCTGTTCATTCCACGCCTCCTCTCATCTCACTCTCTCTCTCTCTCTCTCTCTCTCTTGGCATATTCCTCGTGTGCAGAGGGCATGACAGATGTGTAACTTCCTGCAGATTTTTCGCGCAAGCAACAGAGCCTCACTCAACTTGACTCGTTTCGCCTTCTTCACCTTTTTCACTATATATATATATATATATCTACTTAGCTCCTTCTTCATTATTTATGGAAAAAGAGAGAGAGAGAGAAAGAGGAACAGATATATAGATATTCTCGAGGTAATAAGGAAGAAGGAAATGACGTGATACGTGAACTCTCAGCGAGCTTGTTACGCGACTTTTCACGTCGTTGAGCGGTCATTCGGGTTTTTGGAAAATCGCAAAAAACTCTCCTAAAATTAAAAAATTATAGTGCGATAAAAGTAGTAATTCTTCAAAATCGCTCAAAGCTCCGATATGACTTTGACAATTTTATCAAATAATCGCGTATGGCGCATTGAAATTTTTAGTATCAGAAAAAAAAAAAAAACGATATCGATTACTGCTGCTTGAAAATCGTTTCAATTCCTAAACGCGTTGCGCCTCGCAATATTTCCAACAAAAAGATATCGGGGCGCTTATCACGCGCGCTCACAATCATAACCTGACTGAAGCATTTTATCGAATCGCTGCGTCACGATGGGCGTCACGATGGGTATCACTCATTTGTTGAAAACGTCTCATTCGCAATTTTGTTCGTCAGTCGGCGTGAAGACACCTTGGATTCTCGAAGCATCAATTTATCATTTCAATAATGCCCGGTGAGTATTTTATAATATTTTTTCAAATGATTTCGTATCATTTTTTTTTTGTAAAAATATTTTATAATATTTATTCGAGAGTACGAATTTTGCTGTTAAGTAGAAAAAAGCGATATTCCCATTTTCGTCATGCCAACGACAACATACGTGATTGACAGATTGTAAGACAAATGAAGTAACGATAAGTGTATCAATTAAATTTTTAACAGCAAAAAACTCAAAGGCATTTTATAAAATTCAATTCAATCACACGAAATTATGTAATTGTCAACGTCTTCTGCATCATCAGGTCAAGGTTTAACGCCCCAAAAATTTTTACGTCGGTTTAGTAGAATGAAAAAATAAATTACTCTCATATTGATCGGGATAATTACATGCCTAGACTCCTTTGAGACAAAAGAGAATGACATCAAAGTCTGAGCATTAAAAAAAAAATTGCAAAATATGCTTTTGCTAAAGTGAAATGTTCAGTGTGCCTGACTCATTGAAGATAAGAACGAGAAGAAAGGTAAATGACGACGACAGAACGGATTTGAGATAAGGAGAGCTTATCGATAAGCCTCACGGATATTGGAAAACGATAAACAGCCGACAATGCCTGCTATCAGATACAGCTATAGCTATATATATATATATAAATATTTTATTCAGAGAATAATTTTCAATATTATAATATCGGATGAATTTCTCGAGAAATTTTACGCAAAAGTGACTCACATGCAATCTGTCATGACTCTCGTATAATCTCAAATTTTAATAATATTATGAAAATTCGTGGTAAATTTAAATTGAGCAACTGGACAAAATAATTAATTAAATTATTCTGTAGAGCTGTGTCGGGGTTTGGGTGTGTACTAGAGAGTAAATTCAGTTGCACAGAGGTGAAGCAATTCTGAAACAAAATTGATCCACACATCTACCATCTCTTTAATTTTCATCCCTCGGTGGTGGCCACTGATAATATAGTCCAATGCTCGTAAGGTCTTCCTGGACGATGTGCAAATATCCAATACATCCATTTCCACATAACTGCTTTTGATCCTGGCCAGATTTTTAAAAATTTGCCTTATAACCTAAATCATTGGATATTCTGAAATAAAATTGATCCACACATCTACCATCTCTTTAATTTTCATGTCTAATGAATATTTTTATCCCCGGAGGAGAAAATTTAGCTACACATAGAACTTTGGGTCTTCCTGGACGAGGTGCAAAGATCCAATGCATCCATTTCCACATAACTGCTTTTGATCCTGGCCAGATTTTTAAAAATTTGCCTTATAACCTAAATCATTGGATATTCTGAAGGAAAATTGATCGACACACTTCCCATCTCTTTAATTTTCATGTCTAATGAATCCTAATGGAAATTTTTATCCCCGGAGGAGAAAATTTAGCTAAACATAGAACTTTGGGTCTTCCTGGACGATGTGCAAAGATCCAATGCATCCATTTCCACATAACTGCTTTTGATCCTGGCCAGATTTTTAATTATTTGCCTTATAACCTAAATCACTGGATATTCTGAAGGAAAATTGATCGACACACTTCCCATCTCTTTAATTTTCATGTCTAATCTGTCCTAATGGAAATTTTTATCCCCGGAGGAGAAAATTTAGCTAAACATAGAACTTTGGGTCTTCCTGGACGATGTGCAAAGATCCAATGCATACATTTCCACATAACTGCTTTTGATTCTGGCCAGATTTTTAATTATTTGCCTTATAACCAAAATCACTGGATATTCTGAAGGAAAATTGATCGACACACTTCCCATCTCTTTAATTTTCATGTCTAATGAATCCTAATGGAAATTTGTATCCCCGGAGGAGAAAATTTAGCTAAACATAGAACTTTGGGTCTTCCTGCACGAGGTGCAAAGATCCAATGCATCCATTTCCACATAACTGCTTTTGATCCTGGCCAGATTTTTAATTATTTGCCTTATAACCTGAATCATTGGATAATCTGAAACAAAATTGATTCACACATCTACCATCTCTTTAATTTTCATGTCTAATGAATCCTAATGGAAATTTGTATCCCCGGAGGAGAAAATTTAGCTAAACATAGAACTTTGGGTCTTCCTGGACGAGGTGCAAAGATCCAATGCATCCATTTCCACATAACTGCTTTTGATTCTGGCCAGATGTTTAATCATTTGCCTTATAACCAAAATCACTGGATATTCTGAAGGAAAATTGATCGACACACTTCCCATCTCTTTAATTTTCATGTCTAATGAATCCTAATGGAAATTTGTATCCCCGGAGGAGAAAATTTAGCTACACATAGAACTTTGGGGTATTCCCATACGTATGGGCACAATCCTGTCGTCGGTCATCTAACTGCATTATCAGGATTGTTCCCACACTCGATGGTCGCCACTGTATATATGTAGTATATTGTCCAATGCTTGTAAGCCACTGGTCGACGATGTGCAACGACCCAATGCATACGTTTCCCCACAACAACTGCTGTTGACGGTAGCCAGCGGACACTCAAGAGTATTACCAGATAGCAAAGCAGAGCCGCAGTGTAGAATGGCAGTGTGTAATTCTATCCTGGTAGAAATAGAGATAGAGGGAGAAAGAGAGGGAGAGAGAGGGAGAGATACTCTGATTCAACTTGAAACAACGACAATTTACTTGTCTGCCCGTAGGATACAAATGGGTCAGATTCACGGGTGCGCGCTATTGCGTTCCTGGTATGGTCACAATCGGCCGGGATCTCGACGGTGCAAATCTCGTAGTTGGACGTGCTCATCATGACGGTGATTTGCTCCCAGCCAAGGCAAAACCCGAACACGGAGTTGCCTATGTCGCTCACGGTGGTGCCGAGCACACAAAGCACGATTTCGAGGTACCAAACGCCCAGAGCGATAGTTCAATTTTCATTAAAGCTAGAAAACATTCCCTGCAGCTTTTAATCTAATGAGATTATTTTTTTCAAAGATTCTCATGCCAGCTGAATTCCACTGGATTCACTCGAGAAACGGTCAAGTTCCACCTGGTGCAATCGAAGCTGGAAGAACAGTTTCTGGCGAAATTTTGTACGCAGGACGAGTCATCCATCATGGAGTCCCGACCGTTGGAAAGGTTTGCAAATTTATCTCGAAATTCTTTAACTTGTCTTATCGATATTACGAAAAAAAAATAATAATAATAATAAATTTAAACCTGAGAAGGATAAATTTTCTTTTTATTATGAAAATAATTATTATTTGGCCCTGCCATATATCCAATATTTCACGATATAAATTCTTCGTCACGTATTATCTTTATTCGATTGTATTTCTAGATTCAATTCAGTCACAGTTTGATTGTGAATCTCAAAATTTATTTATATCTATGATGAAAATATTCATTGTGATTTTTTTTTGACGCTCGATATTCGTTCGAGCCCCCCAGATCGACCAGTCGTGATTAAATTATAGATATCGAAATTATTAATGTCATAAAAACAATGAATGTTTATTCGATCCTGATATGTGCAATATCCACTAGTATAAATTACGTGCGTATTTTTATTATTTTTTGATGCTTCTAGATTCATCCAAGCCACGGCTCCCTCTACATCCCCTACAATGGGGAGGAAGTCCCCTACAGAGAATACGAAGTGTTGGTTCAATATTAAAGCTCTTTCACCGAAATAACGAAAACATCATTTGCTTCGATACTGAGAACCGGAGAATTCGAAGATTCGATTTTGTTCTGACGTCTCAAGACTTGTACGAAAATCGAGAAAACTTGTCACAGGGTGAATACACTTTGATATTGTTCAGGAACGATTTTCGGGGCGGATCGATTGATCTGCGAATGTTAAACGAATCGTCTCTGCTATTAAAGGGACAAATATAATCGAACGAGTGTGTAATTTGGCATAATCTCCGCGTTTAATTATCATATATAATAATTATATGCTGTCGTTATTGGGTGAAAAATATTGTATATTCGATCGAACAAAACCTGTCAGTTGATAATTATCGTTTACGATTTCGATCGTAATACAAAATGGTGTCATGTTTGGGCAAGTGATGTAAATTATTTCAATTAAAATTTAATATAACAAAAACGATAATTTTAACGAAACGTTTCTTAACTTTTATTTAAATTCATCAAATTTTCTTCAATCATCGATCTTCAAATTATTGCTTGAATAAATCCATGGGGGTTTGTTTTTTCTCACGCAGGGAAACGATGAGAGATTTATTTTTTTTTTTCCAGAAATCAGCTCTCTCCGCGAATATCAGTCCGGGTCGAATTCGATTATCGGGTCACGGAAAATTAATGTATTGGCACTGCGGCTGTCGTGAAATAAAGGGTGGGATTGATGCTGCACTATACGTCGTTTTGCAACACTCGACATTTTTAATTCTGGGCTTCTATTGTGTGTTCATATACATATATACAGTTTGCTGCAACCCGGAGGCGCTGGGGGCATTCGCGTATAATTCTCGTTGCGTCTCTCTCTCTCTCTCTCTTTCTTTCTTTATTTCTTTCTCTCTCACACACACACACACACACCCTCTTGTTCTTTGTGCGTTGTGCCATAATCACACAATTGTTCAGGTTTTCAGACTCCATTTTTGAAAATTACGCCCCCTGCCCGTGTTACGCGCTCACACAGTACCCACATGCCACACGATTTGCTTTACAAAAGGAAGAGGGGGAGAGAGAGAGAGAGAGAGAGAGAGAGAGAGAATTGTTGCCTCTCATTTGCTCGCTTAACTCGCGTTCTCCCAGGTGATTAACGGCCAAACTAATATTATGCTATCATCTATCTCTTTCTCTCTCCCTCCACTTTGCCCCTCTTTGTATACGAATATAATATGCTTCAACACAAAATTAATTTCAAATTTTCCTCTCGCCTCTATATTAATTCTTGATTAAAAATCGCTGACGAGCTCGTTAAATAAACTGTGCCTGGCTAAAATCTTTTTTTTTTTTCGACCGAATCAATCGTCTCCTCCATTAGGAAAATTTGAGAGACAAACACTTAAGGTCAATCTTTTCTATGGAAAAGTGACAATTTTGTTCTCTGTCTCTCTCTTTCTCTCTCTTTCGTAATAATGAAGAATATTCTTCGTTGCTGGTGTGGCAGCCTCGATTGAAAATTTGAAGGGGAAAAAAGTGAGGAGAAGGGAGAAAAAATGTAACGAAGGCTACACACTATTGGTTGTTGGAAGAAGAATTAGAAGAAGAAGAAGAAGAAGAAGAGAAAAGGCCCTTAACCACCGAGACTGCCCTCTCTGTTCGTGTTGGGCACGTGACTGGTGGCGTATTATTCTCATAGCTGGCACGTGGCTGCAGCAGGCCTATTGTTGCTTCTAAAACTCCCCCTGGTGTATTTTCGCGGGGTCGCGCTATTTAATATTTCGATCGAAAAGAGACAAGGAGCTATGCTTATGGAGCCCAAAGCTCCCCCTTCTCTGCCATGTATATGATTCCCTTTTGATCAATTTCTCTCTCACACACACACACACATACGTGTATTTGTGTGTGTGTGAGCGGGATAAAAATTATAGGGGAGAACGAGATGGATGTACGAGAAAAGTGTGTACCGTCCAATTGGCGAGTGAAAGGGAGGAGAAAAAAAAAATAGAGAAAGAAAAATGGAGAGAGGGGAATTATTGCAACAGCTGCGTGGCACGAGCTATTGTCGATCCTGTACTGACAATAACATTGTATCGCCTCCGCTTTAAACGAGCATTTCTCTTCTTCTCTCTCTCCCGATGGAATATAATTTTTTTGCAAGCGAATATGCCAGTCTCTCTCCCAACTTTTCTTCCCCCTTGCAGCCCCTGTTGATTCGTTCGAGGACAATGAAAATAGGGGATGCTCTGGCATATAACTACGCGTATAACTACGTATATAGATCGCTGCATACTCATTAGAGATTCAAACTCGGTATACCGGATTAAATTGGGTTTGATGCTCGGTCTTGCTGAAAAGGCCCGAATCTAATCTCGGCGAATCATCACGAATGATCGCCCCCAAAATTTCAATGCCCCATCGCACGCTTCTGCATCTCATTGACCAGTTTTATTATTATTATTATTATTACCATATGATAAGTATGAAAAAAATGATTGAAAGTTTAGCGACCATTCCGGATTATCTGGAACGAGTTGGGCCTGAATTTTCAGCCGGAAGTTTAATTTCCAATTTGAAATTAAATCTTTGATGTAAACTGTAATGAGATCTGAGCACCTGAATTAAATTTTACGCTCGAATTTTCGATAAAACTTAAACTTTTATTTCAATTATCTTGAATTTTGAAATAAATTAGAATTTTTGGTCGGAGTTAAGGATGAATTAAAGATCAAACTTAGGAATGAAATTTTGGGCCTTTCCGCGATGACTCCTTGACTGTTTATGACTCTCGTGGAAGCTGCGATGTCTTTGCTCGTAAACCAGAAATGGGGTTGCGAGAGCGAGAGAGAGAGAGAGAGAGAGAGAGAGAAAGGCATGGCGAGAACTGGCATTGGGAAGCGGATTGAGGCACAAGGCCAAAACTGAGGCAGCTGTGCTCACCGGTGATTCGAGGATTCTGCAGCTGTTGCAGCCACCGAGAACCACAGAGTGATGCTATATATGAGGAGCTCGTGCTGGCACTCTTTCTCTTTCTATTTCTCTCTCTATTTGCCTCTCTCTCTCTCTCTCTCACTCTCTCTATTTGCCTCTCTCTCTCTCTCTCTCTCTCTCTCTCTCTCTCTCTCTCTCTTGTATTATAAATAATGTAACACGTGACAGACGTGGATCGAATTGTTTGACGCCTCGGACTCATTATATTATTTATCCAGCCACTCGTGCATCAGTCTCTCGAGAACATGAAAATTTTACCTCAATTACAAAACTGACATTTGTCAAGTTATATCAGTCTCGTATACCAGACTCTACAAATTAAGACAATTAACTACATGGGAAATATAAATATGTATTTCAGATTATATATAAAAAATGTAGAACTTTAAATTTATACATGTAGAATATATTTCCGAAATACCTTAAATAACTATTTAGAATATTATGGGGCCGGTGTCTAATACAAGATATGTCCAAGCTATGGACATTTTTATCGAAATATGTCATTTACATCATTGATATATCGTCGTATCATATTTTTTGTATACACTTCTTTTTCATGATGGTACCCATATGAATTTCGAGATCAGCTGATAATGTATGAAGCCAAAAATTTATAAAGTTAAGCTATAAATTTACCGAATTTATAAATCATAAACAGTTTTGATTCCATGAATCCATCTGGAATTGATTCTATTATCACTCAATTGTACTCAAGAAAAAGGGGCATTTTATCACAGAAAATAAAAATATTATGTATATATATATCTTAGAATAATACGAGAGATTTAGCAAGGCTCAAAATATATCACATCTGGATCCAACATATTTTATATTAGAAATATATTGACGCTACATATATAGCGGCGAAAAGTTCTATTTCCTCGCTATATTTTCCGATATATTTTTCTTCATAGGGGTTGCATTTTCCAGAAAACAATCAACAGCCATCGAGGCTCATAATGGAGTGTAATTTACCCAGTACAGCTTTTGTATTCCATCTACCATGTGATTAACTTCATCACGGTGAGAGTGAGAAGGGTGTGCATAGAAGAAAGAGGGTTGTGCAATAGTCACAAGAAAGACTCCGCCATTTGTATTATCACTTAATTGTACCTAAGAAAAAGGGCATTTTCCCCCACAAGAAAGAAACATGTGATACACATATATATACATATATGTGTGTGTGTATATATATTTGTATATATATTAGATTATATGAGAGATGTATCCAAACCCAAAATATATCAGGAATGGATCCAACATATCTTTGATATATATTCTCCTTTTACAGAGCGATAAAAATGTCTATTTCCTCCCTATATTTTCCGATATATTTTTCTTCGTAGGCGTTACATTTTCGAGAAAACGATCAAGAGCCATCGAGGCTCATAATGGCGTGTAATTTATCCAGTACAGTTTTTGTATTCCATCTACCATGTCATTAACTTTATCACGGTGAGAGTGAGGAGGGTGTGCATAGAAGAAAGACGGTTGGGCAATAGCCACAAGGATGATTCCGCCATTTGTATTATTACTTAATTGTACCTAAGAAAAAGGGCAATTTGCCCCATAGGAAAGAAACATGTGATACATATATATTTATTTTATTTTATTTTATATATATATATATATATATATATATATATATATATATATATATATATATATATATATATATATATATATATATATATATATATTAGATTACATGAGAGATGTATCCAAACCCAAAATATATCAGGAATGGATCCAACATATCTTTGATATATATTCTCCTTTTACAGAGCGATAAAAATGTCTATTTCCTCCCTATATTTTCCGATATATTTTTCTTCGTAGGCGTTACATTTTCGAGAAAACAATCAACAGCCATCGAGGCTCATAATGGCGTGTAATTTATCCAGTACAGTTTTTGTATTCCATCTACCATGTAATTAACTTCATCAGGGTGAGAGTGAGGAGGGTGTGCATAGAAGAAAGACGGTTGGGCAATAGCCACAATGATGACTCCGCCATTTGTATTATTACTTAATTGTACCTAAGAAAAAGGGCAGTTTGCCCCATAGGAAAGAAACATGTGATACATATATATATATTAAATTACATGAGAGATGTATCCAAACCCAAAATATATCAGGAATGCATCCAACATATTTTGATATATATTCTCCTTTTACAGAGCGATAAAAATGTCTATTTCCTCCCTATATTTTCCGATATATTTTTCTTCGTAGGCGTTACATTTTCGAGAAAACGATCAAGAGCCATCTAGGCTCATAATGGCGTGTAATTTATCCAGTACAGCTTTTATTTCCCACGTACTACCATGTGATTAACTTCGTCATGGTGAGAGTGAAGAGGGTGTGCATCGAAGGAAGAGGGTTGTGCAATAGCCACGAGAAAGACCCCTCTGCATACGTTTGTGTGTATTGCGAGTCTTCCAGCACGCACATCACCAATCGTCCTAAATCTTCAGTATCAATTCTATCGGCCCGGGAACAACAACATGTTATATTTCCTTCACGGTGCCAATAGTCCTTTTTTTATTCGTTTTCTCTCTCGCTCTCTTGCCACTCATACTTCAGAGAGGGCAAATTTTCTGTATGGGTAACGTTCTTCGTGCTCGTTTTAAGGCCACGAGAGTGAGAGGTAGACGGTGGAAAGAATTTAAAAAAAAACTCTCCGATTAATGTGAGTGCGGAGCTGGATGATGGAGAGGGAGAGAGAAAGAGACAGATAGATAGCGAGAGCGAGAGAGAAAGGGAGAGAGAGAGGGGAGAGAGAGGGGAGAGAGAGAGAGAGAGGGAGAGAGAGAAAGAGAGAGAGAGAGAGAGAGACACACACACACAGATAGATAGCGAGAGCGAGAGAGAAGGGGTGAGGGAGAGAGGGGGAGAGAGAGAGAGAAGGGGAGAGAGAGAGAGAGAGAAGGGAAGAGAGAGAGAGAGAGAGAGAGGGAGGGTGCAGCAAAAGAGCACATACACGTATGTGTGCGTGTGTGTTTGTGAGTATGTGTACGCGTGTGTGTGTGTTTGCGAGTGTGCTTGCAAGTGTGTGTGTGTGTGTGTGTGTATACCCTTGTCATATAGCCGGGGCATGCTGTCATGCTACACGAGTTTTTCGGCAGCTGCCCCAGAGACCGCCCTGGCCCGTGCCATCTGCCGTGTGTGCTGTTCTCTCCACTGCTCACACACGCGTCTCTCCCGCCTGGAAACGCCGGGGCACACGATAGAATCCGTAATGACCCCGCGGCGATGTATATATACCGGGTGTATAACCGTTGCCTCTCCTCTTAATATATACCCTGAAGCTGGTTCTTCAAAAGTTGATTCAGAAAAACTCGCTAATATTTGCTCCTCCAAGAGACGAATCTCTCGTATCATGTATATACTCGCTTACATCAAGCTTTTTTTAACTCTTGATTTTTTTTTTCATGAATAATAACGTCAATGCTCCATATTTGGCAGGCTGGTCAGATGTCAAAATGCTCATTTTACAAATTTCATATTCCTGAAATGCACGATTCACCAATCGCACATGCGTTATAGATGGGAAGAATATTGGAAAGCTTTTTTTAACTCTTGATTTTTTGTCATGAATAATAACGTCAATCCTCCATATTTGGCAGGCTGGTCAGATGTCAAAATGCACATTTTACAAATTTCATATTCCTGAAATGCACGATTCACCAATCGCACATGTGTTATAGATGGGAAGAATATGGGAAAGCTTTTTTTAACTCTTGATTTTTTGTCATGAATAATAACGTCAATCCTCCATATTTGGCAGGCTGGTCAGATGTCAAAATGCTCATTTTACAAATTTCATATTCCTGAAATGCACGATTCACCAATCGCACATGCGTTATAGATGGGAAGAATATTGGAAAGCTTTTTTTAACTCTTGATTTTTTTTCATGAATAATAACGTCAATCCTCCATATTTGGTAGGCTGGTCAGATGTCAAAATGCACATTTTACAAATTTCATATTCCTGAAATGCACGATTCACCAATCGCACATGCGTCATAGATGGGAAGAATATTGGAAAGCTTTTTTTAACTCTTGATTTTTTTTCATGAATAATAACGTCAATCCTCCATATTTGGCAGGCTGGTCAGATGTCAAAATGCTCATTTTATAAATTTCATATTCCTGAAATGCACGATTCACCAATCGCACATGCGTTATAGATGGGAAGAATATTGGAAAGCTTTTTTTAACTCTTGATTTTTTGTCATGAATAATAACGTCAATCCTCCATATTTGGTAGGCTGGTCAGATGTCAAAATGCACATTTTACAAATTTCATATTCCTGAAATGCACGATTCACCAATCGCACATGCGTCATAGATGGGAAGAATATTGGAAAGCTTTTTTTAACTCTTGATTTTTTTTCATGAATAATAACGTCAATCCTCCATATTTGGTAGGCTGGTCAGATGTCAAAATGCACATTTTACAAATTTCATATTCCTGAAATGCACGATTCACCAATCGCACATGCGTCATAGATGGGAAGAATATTGGAAAGCTTTTTTTAACTCTTGATTTTTTTTCATGAATAATAACGTCAATCCTCCATATTTGGTAGGCTGGTCAGATGTCAAAATGCACATTTTACAAATTTCATATTCCTGAAATGCACGATTCACCAATCGCACATGCGTCATAGATGGGAAGAATATTGGAAAGCTTTTTTTAACTCTTGATTTTTTTTCATGAATAATAACGTCAATCCTCCATATTTGGTAGGCTGGTCAGATGTCAAAATGCACATTTTACAAATTTCATATTCCTGAAATGCACGATTCACCAATCGCACATGCGTCATAGATGGGAAGAATATTGGAAAGCTTTTTTTAACTCTTGATTTTTTTTCATGAATAATAACGTCAATCCTCCATATTTGGCAGGCTGGTCAGATGTCAAAATGCACATTTTACAAATTTCATATTCCTGAAATGCACGATTCACCAATCGCACATGCGTCATAGATGGGAAGAATATTGGAAAGCTTTTTTTAACTCTTGATTTTTTTTCATGAATAATAACGTCAATCCTCCATATTTGGCAGGCTGGTCAGATGTCAAAATGCTCATTTTACAAATTTCATAATCCTCAAATGCATAACTTACCAATTGCACATGATTCATAGATGTGATGAAAATTGGGAAAAAAAGGAATAATTTATTTGTCTGGGATTTGTTTGTTTTTTTATTTTTTATTAATTATTCCCTTTCTTTCAATTTTCTTCCCATCTACGATTTTTTTTTCTCTGGGCATTTAGAGCTTTCTCAAAATCTTCCTTGTGAGTAATTTTAGTAAGTTTAGAGTATCGTTGTATCATCGAAGGCAGCAAAGAAAATTAAGAACATTCTCAATTATGTATATATATATATTCAACGAGCGCCTGCTACTTTACATATATAACACATTTTTTTTCAATGATTGCAAATTTGTAATAATTGTACCAAGTTCTATAAATATATATATTTGACTGAAATGCCCGAAATTAAGGCAACAAATAGGATTAAATAATAATAATAATAATGTAGATGTTTAATTCCAGCTTCTATAATATCAGCGTTCACGATTCTTCGTCTTATTCCCCATAATGGAGCCTCGCCCGAATTTACTTGACAACACGTGACTTACGCCAATTGGCTACCCAAAAGTTTCCCACAAGACACACTCAACCCCCTGACGCAATATCTTTTGGAAGCTTTGAGAGACATTGAAGTACTTGTGTACGCTCAACCCACCGTTATATCCTCCGCAAGGCGCGAGAAACGAGAGATGTGTTCTTTGTACGTGAAAGTCTCGTATACGCGCGTGTCGCTCGAGAGATTTTGCTAAGCTTCTCGAGGTAAACTCACAGAGTGTCGTCTGGCGCACATGTTACAGCCAATTTTGGGGTTACATGAAAATTAGCATACAGAGAGAGATGGATAAATTGAGAAAGAAAGAGTGTGTGTGTGTGTGAGAGAGAGAGAGAGAGAGAGAGAGAGAGAGCTTAGAAACGGAGGGTGATAAAGGCGAAGATACAAGGGGTGGCAACAGTGCACAAATTTTGCCACGTGGCGATTTTTTTTTAGGGTGTTGCTCGACTCTCCGTTGTATCAATCCTTGAAAATTATGAACCTTACAATGGCATACAACAAAAAAAAAATCAACCAAATGAAATTACCATGCTCAATAAATTATTCTTACTACACCATATATAAATTAGACTATATATAGATATATTCATATATGTAGACAGTTGTCAATGATTAATGTTATCAAGGAAGCTCCTGAGTGCGATACTCGTTCGGTGGCGAATATATTACAAAACTTTAGCAAAGTAGAGAGCATTAAAATAGCAAGTTATGAATATGAATGTCTCGTGGAGGTTGAATGTTGGATTATGGAAGCATTATTCATTCATGCAACGATACAGTATATATATATATATATATATATATATATATATATATATATATATATATATATATATCTATATATAGGTATATATATATAGACATATATATTTATATACATAAAAAAATATAAATGGTTAATCTCCCTCTCGTGGAGGTTTACCTACCCCTTCCAGTATGTCAAACCATTGCAAACGGCCCAGTTTCGCGCATTCAATCTGTCAATTTGCAAATATAGTTGTGGTACCGATGTTTGACAAGCACTAGAAATTCTCACTACGATTGAGAGAAAGAGAGAGAGAGAGAGAGAGAGAGGCTTCTCGATGATCGTCAAGGGCACCCAGCTAAATTTCGAGCTTCCAATCTCGATAAAACCTCTCGGCCTCGCCGAAAGGGTGTAACGCAAATTTTTTCCCTACCCATAGAAACTCTCGATTCCGTGGAATTACAAAAAATGGGTGTGTGGAATTACAAAAACTCCGGAGTTTTCCGTACAGCGAAAAAAAAATTGAAAAAAATCCTGTTCCAACAATTGTTGATGGACAATGAAAAATCGGAGTGAAAACAGAGAGAAATGTTTTATATTATTCGATAGGAGGTCACGAATGGGATTCAAATGTATAACGTGAGAACGTGCCGGTAAATGAACGACGAATATTAACCGAAATGGTTTTTGTGGCCAGATGCACGAAACCCTCGTGTGTGCGTTGTGATTCGAGCTCTCTCTCTCTCTCTCTTTTTCATAACGTCGTCTGACCATAAAGACCCCAAGATGAATATTCCCGTATGTGTATTAAATATCACTATTTACATTTCCTAGATACACACTTGACAAATCCCACCCACACCGTAATGTTTAATGCATTTTCCTAACTGCATTTGGCTCATTGGAAATTCTTGATTGTGATAAAATACGAATAAAATTATTATTTGTTTGAAAGAATAAATATGAAATGTGTGCTTTATTATGCGATTGTGTACACAGCTATTGTTTAAATTGCTGAAACTGTATCCTGTGATTTTCCGGAGCGAAAAAAATATAAAAAAATTCACAAAAATATATATATATATATGTTGAATATAATTAATATATCTCACGTGTATGTTAAATACGAAAAATATATTTTTTTTAAGTATATATATATATGTGCTATATATATTTGGACCATGGGTGAAAAATATTTTTGAAATACATAATTTTATATGACTTTTTAATATAATAATATGACATGGTTGAGTGGAAAAATTTATCCATATTTACATTTTTCATATGCACTCTTGACGCCAACCCCTCACCCCTAGGAAATGTTTAATGCATTTACCAAATTGCATATCGAGCTAATTGAAAATTCCCCATGGTGCAAAAAATACGAATCAAATTATTATTTGCTTGAAAAATTAAATATTAAACGTGTGCTTGACCATCCGATTGCCTCCGACTATATCTCGAACTCGAGAGTAACTTTATCCTGGAATACAGGTTATTGTTGATTGTAAAAAATTTGCATTCACATTTTTCTAGATGGATAATTGACAAATTCATATTCAAGATAATGTAAAATGGACGTAAATTGTCGCCATTAATAAAATACGAATAAAATGATTATTTTTTACCTGAAAAATGAGAATGAAACGTCTGCTTGAACATTATTAACTAATTTTTGATCTCCCGTAACGTTATCCTGCGACATTCTCGACTTTCGCGATTTTCCGAGCAAGGAAATATAACACAGAAATGCGTTCAGTTGAGAGCAGATGTCTGAATTGTTCACGCTCATGCCATCGTGCATATGATGCTTGTACTTGACAGACATATCCAGGCAACAAAATATCACGCAGGCAGTTTTCGCTTCTCCATACAGGAGAACCGCCCTGTTGGTTACGCAGCGTGGGCAATCGATAACGTTGGAGTGTTGTATAGTGCATAGTTCCGACCCCCGCGCCCATCTGTCGTTCTCTCGGCTTAGGAGAATATAATGATAAACATAAAAAAAAGTCACGAAACATCCAGACGTTATATATAGATATATATAACGTGTGTGCTTCGAGACTGTTTTCAATGTTAGTTATTATATTTTCTCTTTACGCGCTCCTTTGTGTGCGTGAGGGGAGAAAGCACGCAAAGCTCGAAGGATGGCTAAGCAGATCACAGAATCGACAATGATTGCACGTCCTTCCTCATCTCTTTATATGCACTGATACGCAATGCGATGTAAGTACGTTTCGTGGAAGATGAAAGTAATAGCGATCGAACCTACTTAATTGTTATCAAATCGTTGAGGATTTTTTCATCCCCTAAATGACGCATTTCTTGTTTTTTTGCGACCAAATTCATACAAGGGATTATGATATAACTTTGCTCCTGCTGCTTTGTGGACTTAAATATTCGATGAATAATCCCGAGATTAATATTCTACCCTATCTGAACCTTGCACTGCCTGAAATATAGTTCACTGCTTTTATAGATTACAGACTTATACGTACAACTAAATTTTAATGCCCGAATCCCAAGTCTTTACGTCCACACCCCAATCAATCTAAATGCAGATTTAAATTCAAGTTTAAAATTTAACTCAAACTCGTTTTTCTCGTAAGAGACATTTAATCATGGCGAGAAAAGACTGAAGACTTTTTTTTGGCTCGATGATATTCCCATTTCCGAATGACGCATTTCCTGTTTATTTTTGCAGTCAAATCCATGCAGGGGATTGTGATATAGAAGTAACTTTGCTCCTCATGTTTCGTGAACTTGAATATTCGATGGATATTCCCAAGATTAATATTATACTCTGTCTGAACTTTGCACTACCTGAAATATAGTTCACTGCTTTTATAGATTATAGGGGAGAACACCTCAATCAATCTAAATGGAGATTTAAGTTCAAGTTTAAAATTCAACTGAAACTCATGTCAAATTTTTATCACAAATTTCATTATGAAGAGAAAATAGAAGACTTTTTCCCTCATCATAACACGTAATGGTAAAACCCTCAGCATATTGATATTTCCATCCCCTAATGACGCATTTCCTGTTTCTTTTTTCAACCAAATCCATGCAAGGGATTACGAAATAGAAGTAATTTTGCTCCTCAACTTTCGTGAACTTAAATATTCGATGGATATTCCCAAGATTAATATTCCACTCTGTCTGAACTTTGCACTACCTGAAATATAGTTGACTGCTTTTACAAATTATAGATTTATACGTACAACTAAATTTTAATGCCCGAATCCAAAGTCTTTACGTCCACACCCCAATCAATCTAAATGGAGATTTAAATTCAAGTTTAAAATTTAACTCAAACTCGTACTTAATTTTTCTCGTAAGAGACATTTACTCATAGCGAGAAAAGACTGAAGACATTTTCGCTCATGATAACGGATCACGGCGAACCCCTCAAAGTATATTTCTGGCTCGATGATGGTTATCATCCGATGGAGAGCCTGAAGATATTATCTCCCTGCTTCTCTACTTGTTACCGATGGCTGTATAGAAGCAGCAAATAGCAGCATAGCAGACTTTACAGCATGAAAACTCCTCGTCACCTCGACACGACTCTACACCCCTCCCCCCTCCTCCAGGCTTTAATAGATAGCTTCTATATTGGCCTATTCATAGTTCCGTCATTCGGATGCAAATTGCACTGGAATTGGGTGTACGCTCGAGTTGCCTCGCTCAGTTGCTACAACCCTCTTCATGTTGTACACTCAATTTTAGGTCGATGCGGGGCGCCAGAATTGCATCTTGTTTCTCTTCGCGCAACGTGTGTGCAGCTCTGTAGACGCTGATCACCCTCAAAAAGCCACGATCTATATATGCATATCAGCTGCTGTCCCGTGCTCAATCTCACCTCAAATCTTGTTCCTTTGTTCGATGAAATGTCGATCACGATAAAATATTGATTTATTCAGAGCGATCCAATTTGATGGGCGGCCATTAATTTACAAGTCTGAGAAACTTTGCGAGTGAGATTATTATTATTATTATATTATTGTGGCTGATGAAGAGAATCCGAGGATCTGAAACGGCCCCACTGGACCGGAAGATAAGAGAGTCTTATCTTCCGGTCTATATATACTACTTTGGGGGTTGCTTAAAGGTTATATGACGATCGGATGAATGCCGTAATTTTCCAAAGTCATCGGAAAATGGCTGTTAGTTTTCATAGAGTTCGATAAGTTGGTTAACGAGACTTATGGCTTAAAGGAGAGTGATCGGAATGTTTAGGCGCGAGGAAAATTGAGTCGACGAGGCGAACGATCTTGCCGATTGTAATTTTGTCAGCTATATCGTCTACAATATATATACGATCGTCGATAATAAAATCGGATAATAAATATCGCGGTATTAATATTTATTTTAGTGAACGACTTTATCGATTGAATGTCTTTGTATTTGTTCGATCTTGGCTCGAAGTAGGTGGATTCAATTTCCTCGCAAGAGGCAGAACGTATAGACGGAGAAACAAAGATGGATAGATAGATTGGAAAAGAAAGCTTCCGATTGCTCGTACCATAAACTGAGAAAAAAGGAAAAAAAAAAAGCTCGCAGGGTTAACGCAATTAAGGCACGTGAGATCGTGTTCACGTGACGAGATCGAACGTATAAAGTGTGTCTGTGTGTGTATGTGTTTGAGGCTTTTTTTTTCAATCGTTTGGGAGCAACAACGTGTCCAACGCTAGCAAAGAGACCAGGCGTTCAGGAGAGCGCGAGATCGGGTAATTCTGGTTGGCCAGTGCCAGAGGGGGCTTACAAGGGGTAGAAGAGGTGGTGGAACAGCAACGAACGAGCAGGGTTGACGGGGGTAAACGCACGTACGAATGCACCCCGCTGGATTGCCTGTGGCCTGTTTCTCTCTCTCTCTCTCTCTCCCCCCCCCCCTCTCTCTCTCTCTCTCACACAAGTTGCCATGACGACGCATCGCGACCCGGGAAGTTCTCGACTGTTCTGCGCGGAGAGGGTGAAGCTCCAACATAGTCAGCTATACGGTTATAGGGTGAAACTCCAACGGAGGCTACATACACACTATGTAGGGACAGAGAAAGGAAGGGAGTTCGAGAAAGGGATGCTGACGAGAGAGGGTGACGTCGAAAGCAGGAGAAGCGGACGGAAAATTCGCCATGAGTGAGAGAGAGAGTGAGAGAGAGAGAGAGTGAGAGAGAGAGAGAGAGAGAGAGAGAGTGAGAGAGAGAGAGAGTGAGAGAGAGAGAGAGTGAGAGAGAGAGAGAGAGAGAGAGAGTGAGAGAGAGAGAGAGTGAGAGAGAGAGAGAGAGAGAGAGAGAGAGAGAGAGAGAGAGAGAGAGAGAGAGAGAGAGAGAGAGAGGGAGAGATAGGGAGAGCTGGATTGAGCCCATGACCGCAGAAACAAAGGAGAACATCCCCCTGCTGTAGTCAGAAGCGTCTTCCAAGCAAAATTCAATGTCTTTTGGCGAGAGAGTTGGAGAGGGCGAAGAGCATCAGAAATAGCAGCAGCACTAGCTATACATTAACTTTCTCGCTATTTTTCCTTATCAGAGTGAAAGAGATGGGGCGATGATGAAAGTAGGAGTGAACGTTGAGAAAAACGAGGAGGTTGCCACCGGGGCAAGTATGGAAGATGCGAAGTGAGAGAGAAAGAAAGAGAAAAAGAGAAAGAGAGAGAGAGAGAGAGAGAGAGAGAGCTACCCGAGATAAAGAGAACCAGCTCATCATCCTCAAGGATCAGACGCGCGAGCTGTCTTCCTTTGAAACATTCTTCTCTTGTTGCACTCTCTCCTTCTTCTCTCCCTGAACCATCTGACATAGCACGTATGCGCTCATTCTCTACAGAAACGTCAAGGAATCTTCAGTGGATGAACGTCTTTAACGTAATTGCAAGCTCATTATGACTCGGGTAATTATCCCGATAATTATGTTTTGTTTTTCGTTAGATCAGAGTGTAATTTGTGATCTCAACTTGATCGTAAATAGGCACAAAGAAGGATATATATATGTATATATGTATATTTGTACATTCTATAATCTCCTCTCTACGAAAACTCGTCAGAGTGATGAGAATTGAGATATTTAACAAAAGTTGCAGGAAAATTATGAAAAACAGTCCAAGAACCTTTTTCTTTGTGAATAAATTCGTCAACCACGAGGGAGATGGAATTTTTGTCGAGAAAAATTATTTGCTCAAGCGCCGCGTTTGTGGCTTTTTCTGGTGGTGAGTTTTTAGCAGAGGATCTCGCGCGCCCGGTAAAAAATCGGATGCAGCATATCTCGTGAATTTATGCTCTTAATCTACCGCGAAAATGGTCTCGTCGTCTGTGAGCTTTTTTACGCGAGTAATATATTACACTTGGAGGGTGAAAATGGTGGTAGGATTGCGGCGACCGCACTCGTTTAGTCAAGTGAGAGCGGATACCGGACGGTGTGACTCTCGTCTGTGTGCTTATTTCCGTTTTCTTCCCTTCCTCTTCAATCCCCTTTCCCTTTTCCCCTCGCCATATCGCTCGACATGAAGCGGCTGTGTAATGTGAATAATTTAGATTCAGTCAAAACTCGAGAGAGCTTAAAAATTGTTTTTTTTTTTCCTTCTGTTTTTTACTGACTCAAATACTTTTCTTTTTTTGTGTACTAGATTTTAAAGCAAAGACAAAATCATCGAAAACATTGGAAAGTCTTATCGACAAAGTGTCAGTTGAGTTTAACATCCGTTGGATTAGCACAGTTGAAATGTATTGCTGTTGCGGATTAACACCTCTAAAAGTTCTCTCTCTCTCTCTCTCTCTCTCTCTCTGTCACGATCGAGCTGGACTCCTGTCGATTAACTCGTAAGCTCTCGAAACTCTCGCGCCTCCGTGTCGATTCAATTTTATCGAAAAGCATTGGAAACGGACGAGACTTTATCTCTTCGGCTTTCCTGTACGTCGTTGGGTACGTCGATAGTTGGACGAGATTTTGCGGACGAGAGACCGTCATCAGCGAACAGCAAAGCTGATACAAGGGTACAACTTGTTTGCGACAACTTTGTGCGTGTTTCATTGAATCGTTCGGGAAGGTTTCGAAGAGAAAACTTTGAAATCCGTTGCCGTTACGATGCTGCGGAGAATTTAATCTGTAACGAGGATGAGCACGTTGGGGAACTGAGCAAGTAGAAATAGTCAAGTTAAGGTCAGACACGAGTCTCAAATGGATGAATTCTCCAAGCTCAACGTTACAAAAATCATTTCAACTTTATATAAACAATTTGTATAGATGTTGCTTTGAGTTAAAGAGCGAGACAAAGTGTCGATTTACTCGTCGAGCAAACAATTACCTTCAGATTTTTCGATCTCACGCAACAGTGAAAAATAATAATCGCAAAATCCATATATGAGTCATATCACTCGTTCAGGCTGGACCAATGTTGGTCGTACGTCACATTCGATTTTTCCCCGATCCCAGGGATGATAATACCATGCTCTCTCCTCTCTCCCTCTCTGTCTCTCTCTCTCTCTCTCTCTCTCTCTCTCTCTATATATATATATATATTCTTCAACATCGAAACGATGGGTAATCCTATTACGTGGCGAACCCAGCACACACACACCCACCCACACCCATTCCGTTTCCACGAATAGACGCTTTCGTCCCCTTCGATAATCGGACGAATCTCCCTTGAGTAAAAGGCGGGGGGGGGGGGGGGGGGTGCGAATTCTACCATCTGCACAAAAACACCCCCAGCATAACGCCGTCGACCTGTTCTCACTGGCTCACCAAGCAACCAAAAGTATCCTTTCTCCCTTCCTCCCTCCTTCACTCTCGTCCCCCCCCCCCTCCCGTTCCCCACCCTCCTGACATGAAAAGAAACCGAATGGATCCTGAAAACGAAATCCCCTGGCGAATCCTCCTGTTCGTCGAGCTATTAATATCAAGTAATAAAACATACTTACCGCGCACATGTGGGATTTTCATCCCCCCTGCGAGTATTTCACAAAAAGAGAAAAAAATTAAAAAAGAAAAAAAAAATACATCGGTATCAATTTTATTGTACAAAAGTAATGCTTGATGTGATGTATCGAATTTCATCGATCGATAACTGCGTGTGATTTGGAAAATGGCAGATTTTATACTTTTCTCCCTCTCTCTCTCTCTCTGCCACTCGAAAAAAAATCTTAAATATTGCCCTCTGGATTCTTTATTTGTCCAGAGGAGATTAGATTGATTTCAGACTTTACCAAGACCAGAGGACCAACAAAAAATGTTCGAAATCGAAGAAACGATCCAAGAGTGAATGTGTATAAACGCTTTTTCAACTCGTATATGAGGCCCTCATTGAGTGTTTCGTGGGGTAGAAGGGGGAGAGGAAGAGGGAGATCGGACCCCATCGTAGACGAGCTAACGACTGCGTACACATACAAAACTGTAGATATAAGTCGAGTAGAAATCGCAAATATGGAATATAGGGAGAAAAACCATTACCCCTGATTACTTTCTCATGCTCAGATCTTCCTTCATGTTGATACAAATGGATCTTGACGCGGATGAAATTACATGGGACTGCGACGCACCCCCTTTCCTCTCTATTTACTCATATATATATAATATTCTCTACTTACTGCTCGGATTTCTTTATTTCGGACATGCTTTATGATTTTCAGCTTTCACCCTCTCGACATATATGAAACAAGTTTTTCCACCACGATTTATATATAGTATGGCGCTGGATAAAGTTGGCAAAATCATTTCGACGAGAGATATTATCAGGGTGGATTGACGATTGTGCGAAGGAAATAAGAATTTCGCTCGAGATATGACAGGAGACAGGGAGACAGAGAGAGGGATGGAATCGGTCAACCAAGAATTTGATCATCACAGTTGGGATTTCAAGAATTCGGTTATCAAAGGTCACCGAGAGATAGCCGATAATTTATTGGAAGGGTATATCGAGTATCAGGCCCACTGCGCACTCGATGGTTTCATGGTTGTGAGGGAGGTGGAGGGTCAGAGGGAGGGGAACTATCATTATCTGGAAATTCCAGACTCCGCAGGGATATCGTGATCCCGAGACAATACGCGCCATTTCTATATATGTGCCCTACTGATGCTGAGACGAGAGGGGGGCTGGCTCTCTTTTGTTCAATCAGGAGCAAACCCTACAACGATCCAATGTGGCTCGTCTCGTCTGTATGATGGAGAGAGAATATATCGAATTCACCTCTCCCTCGTTCTAATAAAGATATATATATATATATATATATATATATATATATACGACTGTCGTTTACTCGGCACGTTCCGATTGCATGGATGTGAACCAAAGTCCTGACCGATTTATCGAAGCGTGGATTTATCATCGTATTTCAAACAAAAAGTTTCGTGATAAATTCATTAATATCAATATATTAATAAATTACTTGGCCAGAAAATTTTTATTGGCACTGCCGATTAATTCGGTCTCGAGGATAAATGGGAAAAGGAACAAATTGGTAGAAAAATTGTGGAAAAATCAATTATTGCAATTAATCATTTAAAAAATAGTATTTAATTAAGATTTTTATTAAATGAAACAATGTTTAATTCTTGTGTAATAGTATTAAATATTTTTGATTATAAAATAATACATAACATTACCTATTATATTTTATACGTATCTCGAGGAAATGGTATTTTTTTTTTGTACTGTGAATTAACTTCCTCCTGGACCGAAATGGGACGAAGATGAAATTAGTAGGCAATTACTTGAACGTAAATAATTTTTATCCAGTGTAAACAGTCATTAAAAAAATATGATTTATAACCAAAGTTTTATATATTCATCATATAATTTATTTGAAAAAAATGAAGTAACTTTTAAACGCTTATATTGTGATCGATAAAATATTCCAGCTTATAAAATATATATTATATCATTTATTATATATACACACACATATAGTATATCATTCATTCCTACATATTCAATGGCAGTCTTGAATTTTTTTCCAAAAATTTCTAACTCTATAACGTTTATGTATATATATATAAATATATACACGTAACAAAAAAATAATTTTCAAAAGGCACCGATATTAATCACGAAGTATGAACATTCTCTCATCCAACAATGGGCGATGAGAACGAGCAGATTTTTTTTTACAGTTTTGCATTGAATTTGCTTGCAATTGGATGATACCAAAATAATAAACGAAGAAATAATCTAGCCTATAAAATGTAAATTTATTCTTCCAATTGTAGAAGCTCACGCGTGATGTTTTTGTTTTTGAAAAAACAATCGATATGTACGAAAAAAAAAAAATTAAAAAAAAAATAATAACAATTTTTTCATTGGAAAGAAAATTTTGATCGGCCATTACTCACTCGGACAATCGCTTCGAGCTTACATTCCATTGTAAGCTGGACCACCACCACCCTCGGGAGTAACCCAATTTATATTCTGACTTGGATCCTTGATGTCGCACGTTTTACAGTGAATGCAATTTTGGGCGTTTATCTGTAATCTTTGACCCTCTCCTTGTTCCAATGGAACATACTCGTAAACTCCTGAAACAAATAAAACTCACCGGTTAATTAATGTTGGCTCGGATCGGAAAGTGGATATTGCCCTCGCAAAGAGTCGAAGTTTTTTATTACCCTGGCAGAAGGTTTATTCAGTTAATTTAATTTTTGTGCACAAAGTTAAGAGATATTTTGGGGCTTCGCGGCCATTTTAAAATCAACAGGATTCTTTTGGGCCTGAATTTTTAGTTGCCAAGTCGATTTGAAGTTTATCACACGGTCGTTTCGAATTTTAGAATGAACTTGCGGTACGATTAAATTTTTTTTTGGCTTGAAAAAAAAAACCATTTTTCTTCGTCATTTTCTGCAAATAAATTCTTCTCGAATTTACTCGCATTTATTCTCGCTGTATGCTCGTTTTTTTAGCCTGTGGGAATAAGAGACCAGGCCAAATTAATCTTTGGCATCCTCAGAGGGTGGAAGGGAGGAGGGGTGGGGGTGGGGTTAGGGTTAGGAGGTAAGCAAGAGATAGAAATGAAAAAAACAGAGGAGGCGAGAGCGATAAGTATATATATGTCAGGATCCTAAAGCCGACGTTATCGCGTGCCAAGCGTTTTCCCCGAGAGCGTTCCTCTCATTTCATGGAGCTGTGAGCTGTCCTTCGTGACATAAATAAGGATTTTCCCAGAAAGGTATATACGTGGATATATAGAAAAGGGAGATGAAACTAGAAAGGTGGCACACACGAGTATATATACCTGTGTGTGTGTGTGTGTGTGTGAAAATATATACAAGCTCTAGGAGCAGACAGAAAATTCTCTCGCTGATATACTTGGCGCGTGTATGACAAGAAAGCAACTGTAGACTATCACGTGGAAAACTAAAATCGAACCACAAACCTCTCAGAGTTACAGAAAAAAAAAAAAAAAACCAAAACAAGACGAGAAAAAAAAATTACGAGAGATAAATATAGAATTACACAATCTCTGACTTTGCGTGGGAAATAAAATCCGACATTAATGAGACAGCTGTCTGGAACACTCCACGTTTTTCTGCGACAGGTTCGATAGTTCAACGTGAGATAAATGGAATTTTATTTATCGATTGTAGGCGCACGAAGGGATCTCGACTCAAAGACACGCTTCGCAAAATAGATAAAATATTAAATGGAAGAACATCGTTTAAATTTTCCTCCAAAAATTTTGCGAGCTGAATAATAAAGTGTATTTTTTTTTTTTCATTAAACGATTACGCGTTTAGTTTAATTATTTTTCAACGAGACAGTTTCATTTGCACAAGCGAGTATGATCGAGGCAGCGAGAGATTTAACTCGGTTGGCTTAAAGTCTGACGTGGACAAACGCGTGAATGGATATTACGGGAGAGAAACGAGCGGCTCTCTCGAAAGCCCATTTTTTAAGAGGATCTGTTTGTGAACGTAAAAGCGGAAGCGAGAAACTCGTCGAACGTGATCGTCGATCAGTCTCGTTCATGAATCTTTCGAGGGTAATTTCGATCTACCATTAAATTTTTCTCCCACTAATTATTCTGGTCGATCTCGTGCAGGACGCGAATAAAATTTATCCTTGAGGTTTAAATCCTGGGCGGAAATAATTTTCGTGCAACAAGCTCGGCAAAATAGATAAAATATTAAATGGAAGAACATCGTTTAACTTTCCTCCAAAAATTTTGCGAGCCGAATAATAAAGTGTATTTTTTTTTTTTTCATTAAACGATTACGCGTTTAGTTTAATTATTTTTCAACGAGATAGTTTCATTTGCACAAGCGAGTATGATCGAGGCAGCGAGAGATTTAACTCGGTTGGTTTAAAGTCTGACGTGGACAAACGCGTGAATGGATATTACGGGAGAGAAAGGAGCGGCTCTCTCGAAAGCCCATTTTTTAAGAGGATCTGTTTGTGAACGTAAAAGCGGAAGCGAGAAACTCGTCGAACGTGATCGTCGATCAGTCTCGTTCATGAATCTTTCGAGGGTAATTTCGATCTACCATTAAATTTTTCTCCCACTAATTATTCTGGTCGATCTCGTGCAGGACGCGAATAAAATTTATCCTTGAGGTTTAAATCATGGGCGAAAATAATTTTCGTGCAACAAGCTCGGCAAAATAGATAAAATATTAAATGGAAGAACATCGTTTAAATTTTCCTCCAAAAATTTTGCGAGCCGAATAATAAAGTGTATTTTTTTTTTTTCATCAAACGATTACTCGTGTAGTTTAATTATTTTTCAACGAGACAGTTTCATTTGCACAAGCGAGTATGATCGAGGCAGCGAGAGATTTAACTCGGTTGGTTTAAAGTCTGACGTGGACAAACGCGTGAATGGATATTACGGGAGAGAAAGGAGCGGCTCTCTCGAAAGCCCATTTTTTAAGAGGATCTGTTTGTGAACGTAAAAGCGGAAGCGAGAAACTCGTCGAACGTGATCGTCGATCAGTCTCGTTCATGAATCTTTCGAGGGTAATTTCGATCGACCATTAAATTTTTCTCCCACTAATTCTTCTGGTCGATCTCGTGCAGGACGCGAATAAAATTTATCCTTGAGGTTTAAATCCTGGGCGGAAATAATTTTCGTGCAACAAGCTCGGCAAAATAGATAAAATATTAAATGGAAGAACATCGTTTAACTTTCCTCCAAAAATTTTGCGAGCCGAATAATAAAGTGTATTTTTTTTTTTTCATTAAACGATTACGCGTTTAGTTTAATTATTTTTCAACGAGATAGTTTCATTTGCACAAGCGAGTATGATCGAGGCAGCGAGAGATTTAACTCGGTTGGCTTAAAGTCTGACGTGGACAAACGCGTGAATGGATATTACGGGAGAGAAACGAGCGGCTCTCTCGAAAGCCCATTTTTTAAGAGGATCTGTTTGTGAACGTAAAAGCGGAAGCGAGAAGCTCGTCGAACGTGATCGTCGATCAGTCTCGTTCGTGAATCTTTCGAGGGTAATTTCGATCTACCATTAAATTTTTCTCCCACTAATTCTTCTGGTCGATCTCGTGCAGGACGCGAATAAAATTTATCCTTGCGGTTTAAGTCCTGGGCGGAAATAATTTTCGCGCAACAAAAGCTCGTTTTCGTTTAATTTAAAAATCGTTCAGAATATAAATAATATATTTTCCCATTAATTTTCATTCCCATGGAGAAAGAAATCAGTCAAATTCTATTTGTTAAATTAAATTTGATGGACAAAAAATTTTACTCGATATTCCACATGATGAATTTTGGTGCGACAAGCTCGTTTTCGTTTAATTTACAAAATCGCTCGGAACGTTGTACAATCTCTGCTATTATTATTCTCACTTTATTAGCCGTATCAGTAGGTTTGGTCAGTTGCACACTAGAGGCGCTTTACACCGCTGACCATTGCACCGACCCGACCACATCTACTATTTACGGGCGAGCCATCAATAGTTGTATCTACCGCGCGTGGCTGAGCACTAACATGAAGCAAAATGGGGGCTTTGCTACTGTGTTGAAGCCGGGACGCCACCATTACCACATTCAACGGGTATTATGTGTCTGGAAACATTATTTCCACTCCATAAATTACTTAGCACCCATGCAATCGGACAAAGACCAGTTCTGCTACACACATAAATAAATACATCCATATCTCTTCCATATTCCTATTAACTGACAAAACCCGACAGACGCAATAACACGCTTGGCAAATCTTTCTCTCTCTCTCTCCCACCCTCTTTCTCACGTTTTGTTCTTCCTCTAAATTCTCATCGCTGCCTGTTCTCGAGAGAACTCGTGTATCTTCCATTCGGCAATTCAAAGCTTCCGCGAGTTTATTCATCGTTGATGAATTAATTGTTCGTATTCATCCTAAATAGAGGGATTCAAGTATCCGGTTAGGGAAATTCCACTAGACTCCTTCATATTAAATTTCATGTGACTCGAATTTTCCATGAGAGATGTATTCGCGTAATTACAAGTATAGTGGAAAATGCATATTTGGGTGAATAAGTGAATGTTATGAGGATTAAAACTGAAGCTTGATTAAAGCTGAAGTTGAAGCTTTTAGTAATGAACAAAGCTATTAAAGTTCAAGTACATTCTCAATGTCTAATTTATTTACAATTGTTTTAGATTGTTCTCGTTGCCATGCAACAATAAGGGCACCAAAGGGCATTGAGTAAAGGAGCGAAGCATTTCGCGGATCGGATAAAATTTATACGTCTGTATATCCACTCTCGGCATTTTTCAGTCTCTCGCGTCGTTGGAGAGCCAAAGCGAAGATTCATGTGACTCGAATTTTCCATGAGAAATGTGTTCGCGTAATTACAAGTATAGTGGAAAATGCATATTTGGGTGAATAAGTGAACGTTATGAGGATTAAAACTGTTGAAGCTTTTAGCAACGAACTTATTAAAGTTCAAGTACATTCTCAATCTCTAATATATTTACAATTGTTTTAGATTGTTCTCGTTGCCATGCAACAATAAGGGCACCAAAGGGCATTGAGTAAAGGAGCGAAGCATTTCGCGGATCGGATAAAATTTATACGTCTGTATATCCACCCTCGCCATTTTTTACTCTCTCGCGCCGTTGGAGAACCAAAGTGAAATTTCATGTGACTCGAATTTTCCATGAGAGATGTATTCGCGTAATTACAAGTATAGTGGAAAATGCATATTTGGGTGAATAAGTGAATGTTATGAGGATTAAAACTGAAGCTTGATTAAAGCTGAAGTTGAAACTTTTAGTAATGAACAAAGCTATTAAAGTTCAAGTACATTCTCAATGTCTAATTTATTTACAATTGTTTTAGATTGTTCTCGTTGCCATGCAACAATAAGGGCACCAAAGGGCATTGAGTAAAGGAGCGAAGCATTTCGCGGATCGGATAAAATTTATACGTCTGTATATCCACTCTCGGCATTTTTCAGTCTCTCGCGTCGTTGGAGAGCCAAAGCGAAGATTCATGTGACTCGAATTTTCCATGAGAAATGTGTTCGCGTAATTACAAGTATAGTGGAAAATGCATATTTGGGTGAATAAGTGAACGTTATGAGGATTAAAACTGTTGAAGCTTTTAGCAACGAACTTATTAAAGTTCAAGTACATTCTCAATCTCTAATATATTTACAATTGTTTTAGATTGTTCTCGTTGCCATGCAACAATAAGGGCACCAAAGGGCATTGAGTAAAGGAGCGAAGCATTTCGCGGATCGGATAAAATTTATACGTCTGTATATCCACCCTCGCCATTTTTTACTCTCTCGCGCCGTTGGAGAACCAAAGTGAAATTTCATGTGACTCGAATTTTCCATGAGAAATGTGTTCGCGTAATTACAAGTATAGTGGAAAATGCATATTTGGGTGGATAAGTGAATGTTATGAGAATCAAAACTGAAGCTTGATTAAAGCTGAAGTTGAAACTTTTAGTAATGAACAAAGCTATTAAAGTTCAAGTACATTCTCAATGTCTAATTTATTTACAATCGTTTTAGATTATTCTCGTTGCCATGCAACAATAAGGGCACCAAAGGGCATTGAGTAAAGGAGCGAAGCATTTCGCGGATCGGATAAAATTTATACGTCTGTATATCCACTCTCGGCATTTTTCACTCTCTCGCGTCGTTGGAGAACCAAAGCGAAATTTCATGTGACTCGAATTTTCCATGAGAAATGTGTTCGCGTAATTACAAGTATAGTGGAAAATGCATATTTGGGTGAATAAGTGAACGTTATGAGGATTAAAACTGAAGCTTGATTAAAGCTGAAGTTGAAGCTTTTAGCAACGAACTTATTAAAGTTCAAGTACATTCTCAATCTCTAATATATTTACAATTGTTTTAGATTGTTCTCGTTGCCATGCAACAATAAACCCAAACCCAAAGTGCATTGAGTAAAGGAGCGAAGCATTTCGCGGATCGGATAAAATTTATACGTCTGTATATCCACTCTCGGCATTTTTCACTCTCTCGCGCCGTTGGAGAACCAAAGCGAAATCTTCCCCTCATATCCGTTTCTAGCATTTCGCTATTTCACTCTCACTACTCAAGGGCCTCTGGTCGTTTTCTCTCTCTCTCTCTCTCTCTCTCTCTCTCTCTCTCCCAAGAGACTTTATATGCGTCTCTTTCATGGAGTTCTCCCCTCTTGATTCTCCAGTTTGCCGGGCCGAGAATCTCTCATCGAAAGCTCACTTGCCCTTCGCGGGCGAAAGTGCACAAGAACGAGAGAGGGAGAGACAGCGAGAGGTGGCCAGGGGGCAGGACAGAGGGCGCGCAAAAACCCGACGAAGACCGCCTCGTGATGCGCGAAGAGGACGAGAATACAGCAACGAAGCAAGGGGGTGGTTTTCACCCCTGCAGAAAGTCCGGCGAGACGGCTATGGTATAGCGGAAGTGAGAGAGATGGAGAATAAGGCTGGGTTATCGACTGTCTGGCTGCGAGACTCCGATATCGTCTCTGGACGAGTTTTTTGTTTTTTTTCTTCTCCCTCTTTGCTGAGAACTTGTACTCTCTCCCTCTCTCTCTCTCTCTCTCTCTCTCTCTCTCTCTCTCTCTCTCTCCCTCTCCCTCTCTGTCTCTCTCTCCCTCTCCCTCTCTCTCTCTGTCTCTCTCTCCCCCTCTCTCTCTCTCTCTCTCTCTCTCTCTCTCTCTCTCTCTCTCTCTCTCTCTCTCTCTCTTTCTTTCTCTCCTGACTGTATGTGCTGGTTCTCCTCATGCACAGACGCTTTTCTTACCTTTGCTTACTTTCTCCACTTGAGTTAAAAAGTTTTCTCGAGAATTCTTCGTGTCTGACTTTTTCTACTATCGGAAAAAATTCAAAGATTTTCGCATTTGTACTGCTTTTTTTTTTTTTACCCAACTGTAGAAAAGTTTCGAAGGAATTCTCGAATTTTTTTAATGGCGCGGTAACTGCATTGAACCAACAGAGACTTTTCGAGAGTCCGCGCTGATCCCCGGAATTGCAGGTAATGCACGAGACTTTCTGAGGACTTGAACTCCTCAAGAATTTCCCTTAACTCTCATACATATATGCCTCGAAGGTGAAAGTATTTGGAGTCTCGTGTAGGCAGAAAAAAAAATGTCTTGAATCCCAGATTTTCATTATAACGTAACACGATAGTTGATCCACTCGTGGGAGGGGGGGAGGGGGTGTGAGTTTGGTAAAAGTACCTCAAATGTAAAAGGAAATAAAATGATGAGACGTCGTGAAAGTTGTGCAGCGAGTGTGAGGGTGGGCGAGGGAGGTTTTTTCATGCTGAATATATATATATATATATATATATATATATATATATATATATATATATATATATTCTATATATATATGATGCTTTTATATATGGAAGCTCAATTTCCAGGCGAGAATACGCGAGAGAAAGAGAGAGAAAGAGCGAGGAAGAGAAAGAGAAGAGGGGGAGAGAGAGAGAGAGAAAGGATGGAGAAGCAACTCTGCTGCGATAGATGCAGAGCCCTTCGAGTTTGGGGGTTGCGCTTGGTCGGGGGCCGTCTAGCCGGGCGCGGGAGGGAATTTTCGTCCGGGTGGCGGGCTCAGGTTCAAGGACACGTCGGTCGATACTCCCGCGCCAGCAACCAGGAAAAAGAGACACACACACACACACACACACACATATATAAATGGGTGTGCGAGTGTGTCTGTGTGTGTGTGTGTGTGTGTAGCAACTGAACAAAGTGGGAGAGACTCTCGCCAAGCGCGTTCTGCGACTCGTCGACTATCCCAGGGCACCGCACCAGGGGTGAGAGAACGCCAGAAGGAAGTGGATTCGTGGAAGGGAGTTTCGGGCATTCGTGGTGAGGGTAGATTTGCCCAGAATTCACCGAATAATTTCGTTCTTCTCGGTATAACGCGCTCATATATATATATATATATATATATATATATATATATATATATATATATATATATATATGAGCGCATTTCGCGCTGTTCATTATATATATAATGAATATATATATATATATATATATATAATGAACCACGCAAAACGTCTAGAATCAGCGCGAAATAATCGAAAAACGAGTTTTTCGAGTATATATATATATATATATATATATATATATATATATATATATAATGAATCATGCGAAACTATCGGACGAGCAACAAAAAAGTATTTTTTCCCCAGGAAATTAAGTACAAAAAAAAATGTAAAAAATTGCCCAAAGAAAAGTGTAATTTGCTCGAAGGATTCTGGCTGTGTGGCATTATCGATTGGTCGCTATAAAGTCCAGACGACTAGGCTGCTTCGGGTTACATTTACGTGTGTGGAGTGTTAAACGTGTCCCACGTCGTTTTGCCATGGCTAGACGCTTTGTAACGGCGAGACGAGAAGCTCGTTATCTAATTGCTGGCAGGTCATAGGAGTATAAACTTACAGAATGGGTGCAGTCATACTGCTTGACCACTGCATTTTCGTGCTTGTATGCTCTCCAGGGAGAAATTATTATGCTGGTACGATACTTTAGCATAGAGGCGATAAAGAGAGACGAGTTAGCGATAAGACAAAACGGAATTGTTCTGCTCGAATTTAAAATCAGTATATTTATGCACGGCAGATTTTTCGACAAATTAAATTCATTCAAGTTAGAAATTGGAGTTCACGTATTTAAATTTAAAAAATTCGCAATGCTAAATTTTTCAAATTCATTAACTTATTGGCATCTCACTGACATTAATTGGCAGCTCATTGACATTAATGGATATCTCGAGATCTCCCATTTTTGTAAAAGGAATATTTTTTCACGTCTCTATAATTTTGAGCTCGTGACGAAAAAGTGAGATTTTTGGTCAGCAGATAATTTACATTGTCCATTATCTCAATTGGCTGCAACTTTGTTTCTGATTGATAGAGACTAAACGCACTTTAGAAATCGCCAAAAACATTGGACTTGGAAAATTTGCCAAAATTGTAGCTCTAACTTTAAAACTGTCTATAAAATTGAAAAAAAAAAAATGGTGGCCCAATCTAATTGCTGGCAGGTCATAGGAGTATAAACTTACAGAATGGGTGCAGTCATACTGCTTGACCACTGCATTTTCGTGCTTGTATGCTCTCCAGGGAGAAATTATTATGCTGGTACGATACTTTAGCATAGAGGCGATAAAGAGAGACGAGTTAGCGATAAGACAAAACGGAATTGTTCTGCTCGAATTTAAAATCAGTATATTTATGCACGGCAGATTTTTCGACAAATTAAATTCATTCAAGTTAGAAATTGGAGTTCACGTATTTAAATTTAAAAAATTCGCAATGCTAAATTTTTCAAATTCATTAACTTATTGGCATCTCACTGACATTAATTGGCAGCTCATTGACATTAATGGATATCTCGAGATCTCCCATTTTTGTAAAAGGAATATTTTTTCACGTCTCTATAATTTTGAGCTCGTGACGAAAAAGTGAGATTTTTGGTCAGCAGATAATTTACATTGTCCATTATCTCAATTGGCTGCAACTTTGTTTCTGATTGATAGAGACTAAACGCACTTTAGAAATCGCCAAAAACATTGGACTTGGAAAATTTGCCAAAATTGTAGCTCTAACTTTAAAACTGTCTATAAAATTGAAAAAAAAAAAATGGTGGCCCGCTAAATTGAGCGTAAATTTGAAGCCACAACGATTCACAGCTTCAGTCCAGAGAATAATTATAGCCAATTTACCGAACGAACTTTATTTTCCAGCAATGACAAAAAAAATCCTGAAATCATTTTCTTGGCTGCACAAATTTTTTTTTCGGCGAGAAAAATTTGACTGTTTTTTTTGTTTCATAAATAAATAAATTGCCAGAAACTATTTGGTCTCTCACTGTCGTCGCAACTTGAGATTTTTTTTTCCCTTTCTCGTATATATTTAGAGTCGTTGAAATATTCGCAATATTTGAGCTTTCTTTCATTTTATAAAAGGCTGTGTCAGGATTACCGTAAAAAATTCACGGTTCTCTGTCAAGTTTTTAATATTGATAAAAATATAGTCACTCTATTTTATGCAGCTTTTTGCAACAAAAAGAAAAGAATAAAAAGTTGCATGTTGAGCTGTTTGCGGTCTTGTATTAGTGACCTTATCAGCGTCTAGACTCTGAAAATTGAGTTTTTCTTCGTTTTCTGTCAGGATTTATATTTGCCCTGGGAACAAGAGGATCCTCCACTGTACGAGCTTTTCAGAAGCGGTCGCACCGGCTGTGCCTTATTGTTCGAGCTCACGAAACTCTCTCTCTCTCTCTCTCTCACACACACCATCAAAATTCTCTGTTCTAAAGGCAAATGTTCCTTACAATGATTACGAGAATGAGAGAGCGAGAGAGAAAGAGAGAGAGAATGAGAAAAAGAAAAGGAAAGACCGGGAAGACTCGTAGCGGTGCAAATTTGCTGTTTTCCTTTCTCTCATCCTCGCTCTTTCAATTTCTCTATTCCTGAAAAAAAAAAGATCTCTCACGAACAAAGAGAATGCCAGCAGCCACCGAGCTCTTTGACGTCTCATTGCAATTTTTTCTCTTCCTCTTTGCTTGAGCTCTAGCTAATTTTCTGTATCGACAGCATCAAGTCTTTCGTGCATTTCGTTTCTGGTTTATAATTGGCATTTTATCGTGATTTTTGCTCGCAGACTAATGCATTCAAACACAATCACATCGAGGTCACGAAATGCTTTAATTTTTTTGTATGGAAAATTTGTTGCTATAAAAATCAGCAAAAATTTGCGTACATAAAATTTTTCTTCCTCTTCGCTTGAGCTCTAGCTAATTTTCTGTATCGACAGCATCAAGTCTTTCGTGCATTTCGTTTCTGGTTTATAATTGGAATTTTATCGTGATTTTTGCTCGCATTCAAACACAATCACATCGAGGTCACGAAATGCTTTAATTTTTTTGTATAGAAAATTCATTGCTATAAAAATCAGCAAAAATGTCCTAAAAATTTGCGAACATAAAATTTTTCTTCCTCTTAGCTTGAGCTCCAGCTAATTTTCTGTTTAAAATTGGCGTTTTATTGTGATTTTTGCTCGCGGTCTAATGCATTCAAACACAATAACATCGAGGTCACGAAATGCTTTAATTTTTTTTGTATAGAAAATTCGTTGCTATACAAATCAACAAAATTAAAAAAAAAAATTTCGTACATGAAATTAATCTTCCTCTTTGCTTGAGCTTTAGCTAATTTTCTGTATCGATAGCATCAAGTCTTTCGTGCATGTCGTTTCTGGTTTATAATTGGAATTTTATCGTGATTTTTGCTCGCATTCAAACACAATCACATCGAGGTCACGAAATGCTTTAATTTTTTTGTATAGAAAATTCATTGCTATAAAAATCAGCAAAAATGTCCTAAAAATTTGCGAACATAAAATTTTTCTTCCTCTTAGCTTGAGCTCCAGCTAATTTTCTGTTTAAAATTGGCGTTTTATCGTGATTTTTGCTCGCAGACTAATGCATTCAAACACAATAACATCGAGGTCACGAAATGCTTTAATTTTTTTTGTATAGAAAATTCGTTGCATAACATCGAGGTCACGAATGGCTTTAATTTTTTTTGTATAGAAAATTCGTTGCATAACATCGAGGTCACGAAATGCTTTAATTTTTTTTGTATAGAAAATTCGTTGCTACAAAGATCAGCAAAAATGTTCGTACATGAAATTTTTAAGTCTTTTCCTCTACATTAATCTGGCCGAATGAAACTTTGTGACCGAATTAAAATAAGTTTGAGAAACGAAATGAATTATCACGAATGGAATGAAAATTTTACGACGAGCCATCTCGTCGTATTTATTTTTTCTTTTTTCACTAGTTTTTTCCATTCAATTTAATTCTCTCGTTTCGTTTGTTAAAACGTTCGCGACGAGACTCGAAAATTAGAGGGACCATCTCGTTCCCCCCTTGGACACGAGAGAGAAGACAAGTTGAACTTTCTTTAATTTCGTTGAGTGGTAAAATGAAAGACTCAAAATTGAAAATTATTCCAAAACAATATTGATTTTTTTTTTACTCGATTGCTCTGTGAAAGTGTGAAAACTCACCAGCGGGACAAAAACGACTTTCAGGACCATCAAAAACAGCCAAATTCGTCTTGACCGGTACGCTGTCATCGGCTAGAGTGAGATGAGCCGGTTGATCACTCTCGTGATTCGTTCCTGTCAATGCGACCGACGAGAGAAGATCAAATGAGACCTCGTTGTCAGGTTTTGGATAAACAATCGGTTGACATTCGGCGGCCATTTTCAATTTTGTGTGATCGGCGCCTTAAACAAGGAATAATTAAATTTTCACCAAAATTTCCATCTCATTATAAATTGTAGAAAAAATGAATTAAATGTTTATTTGTTTTTATTTGTTACACTGACCACCGTGTGACAAGGTCCAGGGTTCTCGTCCACCAACCAACATCGAGAATCCTGAATAAAGGATACCACCGTACATGCCAAGACTCGAGTGAAAACTCGGTCGAAAATTTCTAACCGCTTTGAGCTCTTTGTAGATCGAACTGTTTTTAATTTTTTCTGTATAAGTTTTAGGCTCGAGGCCTCGAGTGGACGAAGTATTTGTCTCGGAATCGATAATAGCTTCGATTGCACTTTCAGCCGCGAGCATGCCACTCTTCATGGCATTATGGACACCCTTAATTTTTGGTACGTTGAGAAAACCAGCTGTGCAACCGACCAAGCAGCCACCAGGAAATTGAATTTTTGGAATGCACTGAAAACCACCCTCGACAAGAGCCCTAGCCCCGTAGGCTATTCTGCAAAGAGAAGAAAAATAATGAAATAAAAGAAAGCAAAATTTCATATTTTTTTATTCCCCCAAACGAAATGCAGCTGAAAAATTAATTCGTCCAGAGTTTTCATCTAAATAAATGTACTCTTGCCTCTTTCCTCCTTCAAAAGTTGGCCTGATTGCCGGATGTTGTTTGAATCTTTGAAATTCCTTGAATGGATGCAAATAAGAATTATTGTAATCGAGTCCAACGACAAAACCAACCGCGACCAATGGAGTCTCGTCGTTGAGATGATATAGAAATGAACCTCCGTAAGTGTTTTTGTCGAGGGGCCAACCAACTGTGTGCTCAACAGCTCCTGGTCTATGATTTTCAGCTTTAATTTCCCAAACCTACACGAGACGAATTATTCACCCAAACGAACACCTTAATTATCCTCATTGACTATTTACATTCGATAGAAAAATAATTAATTTTAATTCTGGCCAATTCCATAGGAATTTACCTCTTTCAAACCGATACCATAACTCTGTGGCTCGCATTCGGCACGAAGATTTAATTTTTTCGATACTTGTTTGGTCAAATGACCGTGACAACCTTCGGCAAAAATAGTACATTTTGCATGAAGTTCCATGCCACGTTCAAAAGTCTCTTTGGGCGAACCATCTTTGGCAATTCCTACGTCATTTGTCGCGATACCTTTTACCGAGCCATCCTCGTGATAAAGAATTTCAGATGCGGCGTAACCGGCATAAACTTCAACACCGGCAGCCTCGGCCTGTTCACCGAGCCAACTGACCACGTGACCTAATCTATTTTTCCGATAAATATTTAGTTCATGAAGAAATGAACTTTTGTGTCCAATATTTCGATGAATTAAATTAAAAATTTTGGCTCAACTTACCTGACTATATAATTGCCATGATTGTACATTGGCATACCCTTAAAAATTGGTAATGGAATTCTTCCCCTTTCTGTTAAAATAGCAAATTTATCCTCGCTCACAGGGGTCTTTAAGGGTGCACCTAATTCTTTCCAATTTGGAAAGAGTTCATTGAGGGCTACGGGATCTATGCAAGCACCACTCAATATATGACCTCCCACGTTCGATGCCTTTTCCACGAGAGTCACCCTCAGCTCTTTCCCATTCTGCTCTCCAACCCTTTTCGCCTGTATAGCCGCTGACATTCCGGCTGGTCCACCTCCAACAATCAGAATATCCGTCTCGTCCACAAATCTCTCCATGTTCACGTCTTTCCATCTTGGATCGTTCACACGTGGCACCACCGAATAGTGTGTCGTGATTTTTGGATAAATCGCCTCCGAGTAAGTCCTCCGAGAGGCTTTGTGTAACCTCTGAACTGCTCGATCATCGAACGAAAAATAAAATATTTCAACAAATTATCCTACTTTCCAATTGGTCCAAAGTTCACTTACGTTCGACTTTACGATCTTACATCGCGTAAAATTATTTAATTTTAATTAATAAAAAAAAATTGCCTTTTATTCATGCAATTTGTTTAATTTTTAATCTAGTTTTTCGTATTCAATAATTAGTTAATAATAAATCATTTAGTTTTAAATAATAGTAAAATGTATTATCGTAGAATCATTAAAGTATGCAACCAAATTAAATTTGTTTTGATAATTATTCAGCATATGTTACATATAGTCGTACAGATAAATATTAAATCGATTATTTGACGCGCTAGATCATTTATCGATCAGCCGCAGGCGATTCAATTATTGGCTTCGATAACTCAACAACTTTTCTCCATTAAAATTTATTATTAAACGATTTGTTAATTTTTGTTTACCAGTAAAATTCCACAATAAATTATATTTTCAACTCGTTATGTAATCCTCGATAATATATTTTAATACGATACAACTAAATTGATGATTAATGACGTATGTAGAACGCTCGTAAACTCGATGTATTTTTGACTGTACTGTACACTGTGATCTCTCGATCGATAGATCACCACTTTAAGAGGCGCCCAGAATGATTGGGCAATTTAAAAAAAAGACTTGTTAAATTTTCTAAAAATATTTGCCGGACATGCGAGTTGCTGATGAGAATGTTGTAAAATCCCTATAATTAATATAAAAAAATATTAGAAACTGACCGATTTTCGTGAGAGCAAATGTCGAGGACGCCATGGTTACACACTGGCAACTCACGAGCCACAGCTGAAACTGACCCACAGGTTGCTGATCATGAAACTATTTTGTCCCCGATAGAGCTCACTTTGTGTTCAGACTGTGGCAACGTGCACGTATTAATATTCACATAACAATCACGTTACGACCTCTTTTTGAATGTTTTTCGAACACATTTCAAATTTTTACCCCTGCCGATAATTAACCAACGGTTGATAATGCAGGGATCTGAATTATCTTGTGTGGATACGAATTATTGCCAGTAGGAAAGTAGGAGATCTGCATCAGCAACGAATGGTACATCAGTCAATTGACGTTGATCGATAATACAGCTTGAGGCAACATTTATTTATTACAATGAGTAAAAAAAATGAGTTTTATCTGTTATAAAATTTCATATAAAACATTAGCAAAGATTATTCAAAGGATTTCCGTGCAAAAAGCTTAATAATGAAATTACAATGTGAAAAAGACTTTATCGTGTGCCCTTGTTAAATTGCTCGAAAAATGCGGCCGTAGGTTTGTTCTTGTAGACGACTTGTTTGAGATACTCCTGATGGGATTTTTGTTGTTGAGCCAATTGAAGATTTTCCTCAGCTATTTGCTTGCTTATTTGTCTGTTAAATAAACAATCGGTCCAACAATAATAATTATATATAACCGATAAAAAATGGATTAAAAAAAAAAGAAAATAAATAATATGAATCCAAGTCTTACGCTCTTCTGCGATCCAATTCTTGTTGATAAGTTTCCGCAGCTCTGGCATTGCCAGTCATAAATCGATCCCACTCCTCGCTCTTTCGTTTCTCCTCGAGTTTCATTTTCTGCAAAGTGAAATGAAAATGATACTCCGACGAAAGAAAAATGAGGCGAGAGAATTAAATTATGAGAGAATATTGCCAGTTCTCGTGTGAATTAGACAGTTGCAGATGTGAAGAAGAAGAAGACGACCACGACGACGACGACCACGACGAAAATGTAAAAATAACTCGCCTCGATCTCCTCCATTTGGCGTGCCTGCTCGTCCCGGAAGACCTTGAGTTGTTCGGACGTCATGCCCTTGTAGCGTGAGGCCAGTGGCTTGTTTGGCCCACGATTACTCTCAGCCTGTTCCTTTGCTTCTGTTAAAAAATCACCGGTCACGTGATTATAGATTTCCGCCCGATTGTCCTCTTGGTCCCGAATGGCCTCGCAGCGTCTCCGATGTTCCTGTTCCTCTGCCTGATACGACATTGCAAATTTTTTTATCGAATCGGTAATAAAAACGATGAAGGATAACAGGCATTGAGAAAGTTTACAGAAATATTGTCGCGGAATTGAGATGTTAAACGATACGGATATTGAAAAAAATAGCAAAAAAAAATGGCTGACACAGCAGGAATAATTACAAAGATTCTTTAATAAATCGAGTACGAGTATTTCTATAAAGGAAGAGCCATAATTCTCCCGGAACAATCGAGCAAAGAGTTTTTTTTTTCACACAAAGCTAAAGATGGCGTTATAGTGACGACGATTGACGTAATCCTCTTACATAGTTTAATGCACAGGTACGTTTACCTTGAAAAAAAAGTAAAAAAAAAAACACAAATGCAGAGCTCAACGGATAAATAATCATCTGGTCAAGCTCGCATCGAGCCACGTTCTATAATGATACACGAGAGCGCTGGTACATCCTCCATTTTGACATCGACCAGAGATAAATCTCCGGATGAATTATAAAAAAAAAAAAAAAATAAGCAACTTTCATAATAACTCACGAGAGCACGATTGAATCTTGAGTTTGCTTCGTTCAATCGACGCCGACATTCTTCCTCCATTCGGTCAAGAGCTGTGGCACGTTTGTCACGTGAACAAACGGCGTCCTGATAAGCTCTCTCGGCATCGCCTCGTTCCTTTTCAGCGGCTCGACGCTCGGCCATTTGCTGATAAAGCCAACATTGCATTTGCTCTTTTTGAATTTTTGCTCGTTCTGCCTGATTGGCATCCTCCCCCTCGAATCTATATTTACAAAAAAAAATTATCCTCTCTTATTCGATTCATCATATTCCTCGTATATTGATTTATTCATCCCTTATATTCATCCCTAAATCCCAATATAAATACGATATTTCGATTTATCGGGAGAGGAGAGAATTTACTTTTGAGCTGATGCTGGGCCAAGTCGTGGATCTTCATCGTTTACTCGGGCAGGCAGCGATTTTTTTAATAAATCAGGATCATAGAGATCGTAATCCCGACGATCTTCTGGACGTTGGTAAACACGACGAAAGGTGTTGATCTCCGAGTTTATCTTTCGTTTTTCCTGAATAAAATATTACATTCAATTCGAATAAAAAGAAAAAACGTTATTCAATTGATTTTTTTTTTCGTGCCAAGTTCTGCACGGAAGTATTTTTTTTTTTTTTCGTCCCTTTTACTGCCTCACACAATTGTATCTTTGTCGTCTTCGTTTCATCCAGATTCCCGGATTTATCTCTTTCTCATACTTTCTCATATGCTTTGAATACCAAAGACTGCGCGCGCTTTTGTGTGTGTGTGTGTGTGCGTGTGCGTGTGCGTATGGGTGCGTGTGTCTGTGCCTGTGCCTGTGGGTGTAAACTGAGTCAACAGTTCGTTACGTGCGTTATGTCGGAGATAAGAGATTATAGAAAAAAAAAATATATATATATATATATATATCTCACCTCTTCCTCTCGTTTCTCGAGCATAATCGCAAGTTTGCTGCTGCGCACCAGCGCTTCGTCCATTCGACATTCTTTGGCTCGTTCGAGCTGACGCTGCGTTTCCTTCTCCTCGATTTGCTTGTCCAAGAATTCCTTGTCTATCTGCGGAACAAGAGAAGTCACTGCGTCTCAACAGAGGAACCTTTTTGTCCTCCTTTTTTCCTACGTTTGCATCTGTGTCTGTGTCAGTGTGTATATGAACGAACTATATAATAATAATAATAATAATAATAATAATAATAATAATAATAATAATAATAATAATAATAATAATAATAATACGATGAGGGGAAATGTACTTTTGCGTCGCATCTCAGATTTTTATGGCATCACGCTCTTTTGGCTCTCTCGTATTTTATAGCTTGTAGGATCGCATCAAGAGCTGTGTGCGATTCCCATGGAGAAAACTGAAACCGGTGTATATCTTTGTGCGCCTTTATCAGTAAAGCGGAAGACCCGGTTTATATTCAACTTGGATCGATAGTCGATTCGTACACCCCTCATCGTCTCTTCTAGTAGTCTCTCATCTCTCTCTCTCTCTCTATATATACATATATATATGTATATATATATATATATATATATATATATATATATATGTACGCTCATCTTATCTTATTATATATAGAAAACACGCCATTCCGAGTTCTCGCACACAGATATTATTTATACATATATTTATAAATAATGTCTGTGCACGAGAATTCGCGAATCCATGATAGAGATAGAGAGCTGGACTGGAGGACATGTATATCCATATAGAAGATCGATTCAAATGACGAGTGATAAATAATTTATAAGCCCATTACGTCGAAATGTCAATAAGATATATTTCTTGCTCTATTCTCGTGTGTGCATATATATATATATATGTATAAGGTAAAATGTTCCGTGTGGTGTTTGCGAGATTAGACTTCTCGACACTCCTTCTACCCTCCTCCCCCACCCCTTGATTTAGTCAAAGACTCGAGTGTTCGGTTAATAAAATATTCGTTTTAATCAGCTCTGCCTCTCTATAGCTACTTTAGTGAGCTTTCCGTTGCATGTACGAGAACTCGACAACAAGAGTATTTTAACGACGAGCAACACCTTTACTTCAGTGCCTCCCCCCTGTTTTTCACTGATTTATTTCTCGAGGAATTTTTTTTTTATAGATATTTTTTTTAAATCTCTCAAGGAGGCTGATTGATGAGAATGACGCACTTTTCACGTCAATTGATGATAATTTATAAGATTGAGGGTGAGGAGGTGAAAGTCAATTTTTTTTTTAATGATAATAAATGCTGAAATAATTACGCAATTGATATTATTTTTTTTAGGATAGTAGAATTGATAACGCAATAAATATTATTCGTCAAATTATAAGGGCGTTTTCTCTATATAAAATATTCGTGGACGTTTAAAGGAAAAATATATTACCAGTCAATGGAGACTCACCCCTATACGCCTGGAACGTGGATCAAAGATTCGTGGCTTTCGCGCTTCCTCTATCTGACGCTTGCGTTCAATGCTTGCCGCGACCTTGAGATCCTCCGGCGTGGCCAGCTGGAACTTGAGCATCGTTCTCCCTTCTGGTTCTCTCCACGTTTCTATTTAACAACGAAACCACCACGCGCTTCGTGTTTGCCAGTCGTGAAACTCGCCCTCCCACTCCCTTTTCTCCCTTCCTCGCTCCCTCTCTCTCTCTCTCTCTCTCTTCGAAGGTTGACCCCCGTTAGCTTGCCCTTCCGTAGACGGCAGTGCGCGCCACGTGCAATCGATAATGAACCAACGGGGAGAAAAGCCGGAAGATAGAAGAGTGAGTTAAAGAGGGTAGAAAACTTGCCCGATAAATAAGATTCGAAGGAGAAAATTCTTCAGGGGTGAATTTGAGAGATAAACTCTTAGGGAATGTCACGGAGGAAATCAAATCGAGGATCACTGAAATTGTTGACAACGAACAAAAAAATCATCCCCTAAAATTCAGCGTTTCAAGCGAGTGTCAATCCAAGATTACTCTCTCAATGTACACACGCGCACACCCTTAAATGACACGTGAAGTTTTCTGATGTTCAAGCAAACTCTGAATCTTTGACCGAGTTCGCAAATTCATACGTTTTTGTCACGAGCTGCATCCGACATTTGACTCGGATCAATGCGTGGCAACCAGGAAAAACAAAGGAGAGTTTAGTTAAAAATGGCAGCACTAAATGAACGATTTTTTCGAATGAAAAAGAGCGAAATAAGCCAATCGAATGAATTGATGAATTCGGTTTTAAATTTTTTTGGAAACGCCACGATTATTTAAAAAAAAATTCAATACATTGGCAAATAAATAATTTCAATAAATTATTTCACGTTGATGACAGAGAATATATAAAAGTCTCTGATACGTTTTTCAAAATGATTTTTCTAACGTCGCACTCAGGCACAAAGACAGAATTATATCTGATGCCAGTCCTTCCTCCCTTCAATGTATATGGTATGTACGAATTTGCGAACTCGGTCAAAGATTCAGGGCAGCACTAAATGAACGATTTTTGCGAATGAAAAAGAGCGAAATAAGCCAATCGAATGAATTGACGAATTCGGCTTTCAATTTTTTTGGAAACGCCACGATTATTTAAAAAAAATTTCAATACATTGGCAAATAAATAATTTCAATAAATTATTTCACGTTGATGACAGAGAATATATAAAAGTCTCTGATACGTTTTTCAAAATGATTTTTCTAACGTCGCACTCAGGCACAAAGACAGAATAATATCTGATGCCAGTCCTTCCTCCCTTTAATATATATGGTATGTATGAATTTGCGAACTCGGTCAAAGATTCAGAGCAGCACTAAATGAACGATTTTTGCGAATGAAAAAGAGCGAAATAAGCCAATCGAATGAATTGACGAATTCGGCTATAAATTTTTTTGGAAACGCCACGATTATTTAAAAAAAAATTCAATACATTGGCAAATAAATAATTTCAATAAATTATTTCACGTTGATGACAGAGAATATATAAAAGTCTCTGATACGTTTTTCAAAATGATTTTTCTAACGTCGCACTCAGGCACAAAGACAGAATAATATCTGATGCCAGTCCTTCCTCCCTTCAATATATATGGTATGTATGAATTTGCGAACTCGGTCAAAGATTCAGAGCAGCACTAAATGAACGATTTTTTCGAATGAAAAAGAGCGAAATAAGCCAATCGAATGAATTGATGAATTCGGCTATAAATTTTTTTGGAAACGCCACGATTATTTAAAAAAAAATTCAATACATCGGCGAATAAATAATTTCAATAAATTATTTCACGTTGATGACAGAGAATATATAAAAGTCTCTGATACGTTTTTCAAAATGATTTTTCTAACGTCGCACTCAGGCACAAAGACAGAATAATATCTGATGCCAGTCCTTCCTCCCTTTAATATATATGGTATGTATGAATTTGCGAACTCGGTCAAAGATTCAGAGCAGCACTAAATGAACGATTTTTTCGAATGAAAAAGAGCGAAATAAGCCAATCGAATGAATTGACGAATTCGGCTATAAATTTTTTTGGAAACGCCACGATTATTTAAAAAAAAATTCAATACATTGGCGAATAAATAATTTCAATAAATTATTTCACGTTGATGACAGAGAATATATAAAAGTCTCTGATACGTTTTTCAAAATGATTTTTCTAACGTCACACTCAGGCACAAAGACAGAATAATATCTGATGCCAGTCCTTCCTCCCTTCAATATGATATTTCGTTTACGACGCTTGTACATTCGGATATCAACATTTTCGAGGGGTCCGTTACCATGGAAAGTTTGACTTCCCCCTCACTCGTGACGCGATCTCGCAATGTCGTGAAAGGCAGTAAAATACAGAAAGAGAAAATGAGCCAGGAAGAGCGATACATGTATGGATGTGTAACAGAGAAAAAAAACGATAAAATGAGAGCTGCGGTGGTTGTCAAAATTTACGAGTAAATCGATAAATACGTTTGCTGCAAGAACTATAAGGGTGGAGGAGGGAGAGAAGTACGAAATGGGGCTGTTAAAGAGATGAGAAAAATTTGATATGGGGCTATATTGAAGGCCTAAGAAAAAAAAACCTGCAGCTGGCAAATGATTGCGTGCGTTTCATTTTGTAGGTTGCCATAAAACGTATTGAGTGTAATGATAGAGCGAGTGAAACGGACCCGGAAGTTGGACGTTAACAGACACACGTGTATGTAGCATTAAATCGATACCAGCGGCTAACAGAAAAACGTATAAAATTTTCAGCTCTACCCTCGTCCTTTTACCATAAAAATCCAGAAAAAAAAAAAACAATCTGAATTATTTCGTTCCAGCATCGTAAAAAAAAAAAAAAAACGTTTGGGTAACTTGAAAAATAAGCAATCAAAAGCTGCATCTGAACGTAAAACGTCTAAAAATTTAGAATCAGCCTCGTCGTTTTCCTCGAAAATGTAGTTAAAAAAAAACGTTCTAAATCGTACCTAAAATGGGCTTTTGTTCTAGCTGAGTAGAAAAAAAAAAGAGAGAACGCCATTTTGATGACGACTTAAATTATTCTTGATGCATAAAAAATTAATGAATCGCAAACTGCATCTTGTTGGATAATCAAAATGAGATCGTTATCGGCGAGTTGTTCGAGCATCCCGAGCTGTACGACGATTCGAACAATGGATTTTCTAGTCATTGGCCACACGAACGATCAGCCTTTGAGATTGCGAGCTCTCTCGTGCAGCTCATGATAGATAATTGTCTCGTCCACTTTTTTTTTTTTTTTTTTTTTCTTACGAGAATGTCTGCGGTAACTCGCACTCGTTTATAAAAATTCGCCAATATATTATCGTGTATATTGCGCGCAGATAAAATATCGTAAGATCGTAAAATGGTAAAACTGTCACGTAAATGATTAAAACGTATGCAATGAACGTCTTTCTCGGTGGATTTACTCACTCGCAATGATACAGCTTACTCTAATCTTCCTTGCACGTACATCTGCGTCATTGTGTCACATTTTTATTTTTCTTTTTTTTTTCTTTTTTTTTTTTTTCGTCTCATGCAATTTTCAATTTGGTCAAAAAGCCACAAAGGCACTCGTGTGTTTTTCGCACATCGTCTGTAAATGTCGCAGACCAGCCGAAGAAAAAAAAACCAAAAAAACAAACAAATTTTTACAAGCGAATAGTCGTAATTTTTCACAATTTAGCGATTACTAGAATTGCGATAACATCGTTCAGAAATTTTATAGCAATTTTTATCTCTGTCCTCTTAATACCTCTCAACGAGAGACAAGAAATAAAAAATTGTCCACGCGTCATTGCAATCGGAAATAAAGAAATTTCTTCAATCGAATCTACCGATAACGCGGTCGCGATTAAAAAATTGTAAAAATCATTACGATAATGAAATTGTCGTTTGAAGTTCAGGGTCACAGATGTGCAACAGACCTAGAGAGGGCGAGAGAGAAAAAGAGCATCGGAACGTGTCTCGCCGAGCAACTTTTTACAGAGCGGATGCTGCACGAGATAAATCATGCAATATACATATATATATATATGTATATATACATACATATATAGGTATATATACATATATATACATATATATATACATATATATATATATATATATATGCACTATACGCTCGACACTATACAAATTATCGCATCTCGTACTTGATTACACTTCCGCGTTTCATTTTGCGCAATGAGAGGGAGTTTCGTCATTTTTACAAATTTGCGATGAGCTCTGTGAAGAAAATAAAAAAGCAACAAAATTGACCATCGCGAAAATTATCGTTAAAATGGGATTTAAAATTATCGCAGGAACCTCGCAAAAGTCTTCAAGGTCGGAGATATCGGCCATAATAAATGTCACGTGCGAGTCCATAATGAGAATGACATGTAGCGAGCTGCTGTTTGTCATTCCACGAGATGAGTGAGAGACGTTAATTAGCATGTAATTAGTTTTTTTTTTTTTTTTTTGCACGCACGTAAGAGTGTTAATTAGGAAGAGTCTTTGAGTGTGTACGTCAAACAATTTTTCATCATTGGTCGAACTGATAAATCGATAGATCGCACTTAAGGTTGAAGGACTTTGCGCAAAATTCGTTCGAGCTTTTTGCTGAGATTTTGCCAGTTATCACTGTGACCCGGTCAAGTTAGAATCGATCAATATATGAGGAGAAATGCATTGCACATGTGCCCTTAGTACACTCATCACAACGTATGAAACACCCGATGAGAATCATTTCGAGCGATCCAGTTATAAGTTTATCGCGTCTTGAAGTTCAAGGTCACCTTCTTCGTGCGTCATATAATGAAATGCACTATACACTCGTTTGTACAAAAAAAAATGAGCAGCTTTTGCTAACCGATTGCATGGAACGCCGCGATGCATTTTGTCGCCATTATTATAACGACTTGTCGTCATTTCTCACGATATCCATTTTATTCGCTCTTTGTCGACGCGACGTATTTTCACGTCTTTACGTATCTCTTTCACTCCTGCCATCACTTATATCCACCATTTTTCACTTATTTATACCGCATGGAATGTCTCATTAGCGACTTCAAATTTCATACGCGATTTTATGTTTGTCGGCGAAAAGTGGCGATGTGCGCGGTGGGCGGTGGGGGGGGGGGGGGGTGGAGGCGCGAATGCGCGTCATTCTATCCGTGATGTATAGAATTATCACGTGAAAGATTTCGTTGTCTCTCTCTCCCTCTGCCAACGAAAAAGCATTCGTGGCCATTTTAACTGTCGTATTAACAACGTCAGCGCATATAGCGATAAATCGCGAAAATTCACGAGTTTTACATTTATATTTAGTAAGGTATTTATGTGTAATTGCGACGAAGGTGTGGCTAATATTTCGAAATTTTCTTTCGTTGAACAAAGAATAGAAAATAATTCAAATAATTATACTTTCCTTCGTGTTCATATTTAATATATCTAATTGTCAGATAAAAAATTGTTAAAATTTATCAATTTTACATTCATTTTTAGAATGAAGATATTTATGTGTAATTCCGACGGTGCGTGGCTAAATTAAAAAAAAATATATATATTTCGGTGATGAAAGCATAGAAAATGTACTATCTACTTAGCCAAAGAAATATCGCGGAAATTTACAAATTTTATATTTATTTTTAGAAACGTATGGATATATATGAAATTGCAAAGGTGTGACTAAAAGTTAAAAAAAAAATATTTTGATGCCAAAAGCACAGAAAATGTCTGTAGGTAAAGATTGGTTTATTCTTTCGTCTTCGCGATGAATTTAATATCTACTAAACAACCAAAAAAATCGCGAAATTTCACGTGTTTTACATTTATATTTAGTAAGGCAGGTATTTATGTGTAATTGCGACGAAGGTGTGGCTAATATTTCGAAATTTTCCTTCGTTGAACAAAGAATAGAAAATAATTCAAATAATTATACTTTCCTTCGTGTTCATATTTAATATATCTAATTGTCAGATAAAAAATTGTGAAAATTTATCAATTTTATATTCATTTTTAGAAAAGCAGATATTTATGTATAATTCCGACGGTGCGTGGCTAAATTTAAATATATATATATATTTCGGTGATAAAAGCATAGAAAATGTACTATCTACTTAGCCAAAGAAATACCGCGGAAATTTACAAATTTTATATTTATTTTTAGAAACGCATGGATATATATGAAATTGCAAAGGTGTGACTAAAAGTTAAAAAACAATTATTTTGATGCCAAAAGCACAGAAAATGTCCGTAGGTAAAGATTGGTTTATTCTTTCGTCTTCGCGATGAATTTAATATCTACTAAACAAACAAGAAAATCGCGAAATTTCACGTGTTTTACATTTATATTTAATTGCGACGATGTGGGTGGAAATTAAAAAAAATTATTTTGTTGCCAAAAGCACAGAAAATGTCTATAGGTTTATTATATTATATTATATTATATATTACATATTATATTATATTATATGTCTATTGGTTTATTTTTTCGTGTTCACGATGAATTTAATATCTACTAAACAAACAAAAAAATCGCGAAATTTCACGTGTTTTACATTTATATTGCGACGATGTGGGTTGAATTAAAAAAAAAATATTTTGTTGCCAAAAGCACAGAAAATGTCTGTAGGTAAAGATTGGTTGATTCTTTCGTGTTCACGATGAATTTAATATCAACTTAACAAACAAAAAAATCGCGAAATTTCACGTGTTTTACATTTATATTTAATTGCGACGATGTGGGTTAAATTTTTTATTTTTTATTTTGCTGACGAAAGGATAGAAAATGAATGAGGAGAATGATTTATTGTTTCACATTCACGATGAATTCAATATCTACGTGACAAAGAAAAAAATCGCAAAAGTTCACGAGTTTTAGATTTATATTTAGACGTGGTTGAAATTTTAGAATTTTCATTTTGTTGACAAAGGGATAAATAATTCATGGACAGAATTAAGTTGTCCTTCGTATACTCACGATGTATTAATTATTTACTTGATAGAAGAGATAATTCATGTCTTTATATTCGTTCTATAGCCGTTTGTGTAAGTCGTCTGAAAGTTTCTTTCGTCAGCGATACGACATACAATTAAATTTAGAAATGCACAAGCAGAGGGAGTAAAAAAAGATATATCCAGGGGTGCATGAATACTAACTTGATTAATAAATTATTCACAATTGGCGTTTGTAGCGTTGAGGTTTCTGCAAAAAAAAAAAAAAAAAAAAGATGAAATAAAACATCTGGCTCATACAGAGGCACGAAGGTTTCGTAAACCCGAGCCCCAGTCCGTGAGCCAAAGTAACCCAGGTCAGTACGTAAATCTTTACTCGTTGCATAATCCACTGATGACCGCAAATAGCTGTTGACGACATGTAAATTGCAACGATACTCAGCTCGATGTGATTTTATCATATACATTCATAATATACATCGACTAACCTTTTCACCCATAAATTTCTAATCTGCGATGCCAATAGCAAATCTCTCGACCTGTCAAGTCTACAGAAAGTATTATATAATATTCATGCGGTGTTAGTGAGACTAAAGCAAAGCTGAATATTGATAAGAAAAATTGAATCATATCCATCAGCAAAAAAAAAAATCACAATGACTTAGTTTATCTAAATAAACTTTATCCTATTGAAACTAATCATTGACGTATTAATTTTTTTCTTAAAATTACTAATTTTTATTTCAACCAATTTAATTCTTTTTTCTAAAAGACTATTCAATATTTAATGGATTTTAATAATGCTTCAATATAATGATCTTTTATCAAAATGAATTTATCTCAACGAAATAATTTCCTTTATACTGTTGTGTGTCATAGCCATCGTACAATCATCGCTGCTCTGCGAATAATTCGAGACAATTATTTATTACACATTTATTACGCTTTCTCTCCTTTGTGAAAAACTCACACAGACGCGATAGACGACTCATCCATAAAAAATAAAAAGCGAGATGGTGCAAAGTGCAAACTCTCGTGCATAAAAAAAAAAAAAAAGAGCAGAGATTCGCGTGTTGAGCGAGAGTAAAGGGGCGGTTAGAAGGACTCGAGGGAAGAAAAGACCAAGATGAGATGAAGATCTATTCTTGAAATTTTTTTTCTCATGGGATCAGCACTCTAGAAGGTAGAAGAGTCTCGGCTGCGGGCCAGGTGCATCCTTTTATGCGGTCATCGACTATAATAATCTCGGGTGAGGTTGCAGGAAATCATTTTTTGCTCTGTCGAGTCCTCTTGGTAATATTCGTGTTTGCAGACCTTGAAAAAAGGGAATATCAATCTAGATCTAGAAAAAATCGTCCCTATGTGAATTGCACGAAAAACATGAAAAAGAGGTGAAAAGACTGTTTCGATTACTCGAGGCTACTTTGATTATAATTAAATGAGAATTCAGAGAATTTAGAATATCAGTGAATGCCTGAGACAGGGATCGAGAGACTATTCAGTAAAAAAAAAATACAAAATGGAGGCTGTAAGAATTATCTCGTTATTATTACTATTAATAATTAAATTGAATTGTTAAAAAAAAATTAATAGAATATTTTTATTCTGCAGGTGTTTTTCCTCCGAGGATTAACACTGCAGGAGACCTTCTAGAAGGGTTTCGCTTTATGCGCCAGGTGTATCCTTTTATGCCGTCACCACCTATAATATCCTCCGCTGAGTTTGCAGAAAACGATTTTTTGCCCAATCGGGGCTTCTTTTGGTACTCGTGTTTGCAGATTAAAAAAAAAATAGGGAAGGATAAAAAATGTGAATTGCACGAAAAACATGAAAAAGAGGTGAAAAGACCGTTTTGATTACTCGAGGCTACTTTGATTATAACTAAATGAGAATTTAGAGAATTTAGAATATCAGTGAATGCCTGAGACAGGGATCGAGAGACTATTCAGTAAAAAAAAATTACAAAATGGAGGCTGTAAGAATTATCTCGTTATTATTACTATTAATAATTAAATTGAATTGTTAAAAAAAATTAATAGAATATTTTTACTCTGCAGATGTTTTTCCTCCGAGGATTAACACTGCAGGAGACCTTCTAGAAGGGTTTCGCTTTATGCACCAGGTGTATCCTTTTATGCCGTCACCACCTATGATATCCTCCGCTGAGTTTGCAGAAAACGATTTTTTGCCCAATCGGGGCTTCTTTTGGTACTCGTCTTCGCAGATAAAAAAAAAAATAGAGAAGGATAAAAAATGTGAATTGCACGAAAAACATGAAAAAGAGGTGAAAAGACCGTTTTGATTACTCGAGGCTACTTTGATTATAATTAAATGAGAATTCAGAGAATTTAGAATATCAGTGAATGCCTGAGACAGGGATCGAGAGACTATTCAGTAAAAAAAAATTACAAAATGGAGGCTGTAAGAATTATCTCGTTATTATTACTATTAATAATTAAATTGAATTGTTAAAAAAAATTCAATAGAATATTTTTACTCTGCAGATGTTTTTCCTCCGAGGATTAACACTGCAGGAGACCTGCTGGAAGGGTTTCGCTTTATGCGCCAGGTGTATCCTTTTATGCCGTCACCACCTATGATATCCTCCGCTGAGTTTGCAGAAAACGATTTTTTGCCCAATCGGGGCTTCTTTTGGTACTCGTCTTCGCAGATAAAAAAAAAAATAGAGAAGGATAAAAAATGTGAATTGCACGAAAAACATGAAAAAGAGGTGAAAAGACCGTTTTGATTACTCGAGGCTACTTTGATTATAATTAAATGAGAATTCAGAGAATTTAGAATATCAGTGAATGCCTGAGACAGGGATCGAGAGACTATTCAGTAAAAAAAAATTACAAAATGGAGGCTGTAAGAATTATCTCGTTATTATTACTATTAATAATTAAATTGAATTGTTAAAAAAAATTCAATAGAATATTTTTACTCTGCAGATGTTTTTCCTCCGAGGATTAACACTGCAGGAGACCTGCTGGAAGGGTTTCGCTTTATGCGCCAGGTGTATCCTTTTATGCCGTCACCACCTATGATATCCTCCGCTGAGTTTGCAGAAAACGATTTTTTGCCCAATCGGGGCTTCTTTTGGTACTCGTCTTCGCAGATAAAAAAAAAAATAGAGAAGGATAAAAAATGTGAATTGCACGAAAAACATGAAAAAGAGGTGAAAAGACCGTTTTGATTACTCGAGGCTACTTTGATTATAATTAAATGAGAATTCAGAGAATTTAGAATATCAGTGAATGCCTGAGACAGGGATCGAGAGACTATTCAGTAAAAAAAAATTACAAAATGGAGGCTGTAAGAATTATCTCGTTATTATTACTATTAATAATTAAATTGAATTGTTAAAAAAAATTAATAGAATATTTTTACTCTGCAGGTGTTTTTCCTCCGAGGATTAACACTGCAGGAGACCTGCTGGAAGGGTTTCGCTTTATGCGCCAGGTGTATCCTTTTATGCCGTCACCACCTATAATATCCTCCGCTGAGTTTGCAGAAAATGATTTTTTGCCCAATCGAGGCTTCTTTTGGTACTCGTGTTCGCAGATTAAAAAAAAAATAGAGAAGGATAAAAAAAGGTTCCTTTGAGAAAAGAACAAAAAACATGAACAAAAATGAGAAAGAGCGAGTATTTTTAAGGGTTGAAGAAGCGCCTGGAGGAGTTGACGGGAAATTGGTGAGCAAGTGGCTGTAAAATTTTGCGCCTGCGCGGTTTAGGATGACGTGAGCAAGCGAGAGAGAAATATGACGTCATTCACGCGATGTGTCGAAGGAAGGCGAGCGAGTCCGGGCCACGAGCAAAGCTCTGTGTGAGCCGAGAGCTGCTCACAAAGAGCGAGAGAAAGAGAATCAAAGAGCAAAAACGAGAGGGCACAAGAGGGAGAGAGAGAGAGGGAGAGAAAGAGAGAGAGAGAGAGAGAGAGAGAGGGACGATATAGCGATAGAAGTGAGGAAAGACTGTACAGAGTCAGCCGTGCCAGACATTCAGTCTCGCGGCGTACCTCGAACAGTGAATATTGGGTTGAGTTAGTGTGTGCGTTACATATATATATATACATATATATATATACACACGAGAAAAGTCGCGCGAGAGTCATCACCGCGAAATACACACAGTGTGCTTATTAGTCGCTCTCTCTCCCCCCTTCAAGCTTAGCATCAGAGAACAAGCTCTTCGCCCCCCCCCCCCCCCCACCTCGGCCCATCCACCCCTCCCCAAGCTCTAGTCGTCGCAGCGCCGGTTCACTGCTACTGGTCTTGAAGGTACTTGGCTCGGCACTGTTTAGTCGAGTAGTAAACGTCCATTGATAGACTGCGCGTCAGACAGCGCGCGCTCGTGTGATAAAGAAAAGGTGGACAGGACAAAAAGAAATAGAGAAAGAAGCAAAAAGTAAAGCAGAGATAAGAAAAGTGTTCAACGTAATTATTTTATCGCTTTGCCGCTCCTAATCAGACTTTGGAAATAAGAAAAAAAAAAGGCAAGAACGTGAGCCACACTGCGTGGATAATCACGTGAGTAGATAAGAAAAAAATTCAGAGACGATATAATATTTAGAGAGGAATAAAGTGTGAGAAGCTTTTTCTTTTGAGGGAGAGAAAAAGAAAAAAAATACGATAAGAATTAATAATCGTTGCGGTTAAAGTGATTCGAAAAGTTTATTATTTTTGTGTATAAATTAATAATCGAGAATATATAGAGACGATAAAATATTATATAGGAGAAACGAGATTGTGGAATTTGGGACATTGAGAGTGTCGAACGCCTCGTGGTCCGCTTTTCGGGCTTGGCGTAATATTCGCAGTAGTAACGCCCGCTTATAGCCAGACACTTTTTCTCTTGCAAGAGAGAGAGAGAGAGGGCTGAGTATATTCCCACTGCAAATCGCGATTCTACTTCCATTTCGTTATCGACTTGCACTCTCTCGAAGCACAAGTGGAATCTACCACTAGAACTGACTCTACAACTATATATATGTCGTACTTGATACGCGAGACGTTTGTGGCATTTTTCCAGCACGAAATTCCTTCGCGTGTTTTTGACGATTTTTTATTTTTTTTCTTCAAGACGATATAACGAGAAAGTGAAAATAACGAGGTGCGATCAGACGCGATAAATTAATTTTTTTGATAATTATCGTAAATTTTTGAAGACGAAGAAATTTTTCAATTTGGAAGTTTGAGACGTCGAAGAAACGAAAACGTTGAAATTTGGTCGAGCCAGAGTGGTATTGAGTCTCGCGCGTGGCCTCGCTATTTCGTTCGCTTGAGTGCTCTCGCAATCCTATTGTCCCTTCTCGTCGTTGTACAAGAGACTCTCCTGCTTCAAAACAGCAGCAGAAGAGGCAGCAGCAGCAGCATCTCGTCATCTCTCAGGTGGAGGAGAACGAGTGGGGCGAGAGACAAATTTCGTAAACTTCGTGGACCGGTTCAGTTCACCAGGTGCATAACCGAGAGTGAAAGAGAAGAGTTCTCATTTCAGGGACGAAGGAAGATACACGCTGGCAGAGAAAGGGAGATGTAAAGAGGAAGAAAAAAAGCTATAAAAAAAAAAGAAGAACGTAGCCCTAGAAAGGAGACTAAAAAAATTAGCATCAATTCTTGTCGTTTCTTTCAAGCTTTTTAACGATTCCACTAATTTTTTTTTTTCTATCTCCTTCGTATGTTTATTTGTTATTTTTTCAATCAATCTCTGATCGATATTACGATCAATGCAAATTTTTGGAAAAACAGACATTGACGAGATTATCGTGTGTATAAAAAGTTCATTAAGGTGAAGTGTCTATAATTGTTCGTGGGTGTTGAAGAAAAAGAGGTGTGTGAGAAAGGTAAAAATAATTTGTAATACATTATGAGAGGATGAGCTGCTCGGTAAAGATTTCGAGCGGGAAGAACTGGAGTGGCTCCCAAAGGCGAATTGTTTCATTGCCCGAGGAAGCAAGTACCGTTTTTCCAACTCAACTTGTCACATCATCAGGAACGAACGTTCTTCCATCCCAGCAAACAACGTCGATCAACTCATCAATAACATCAGCGTTACCTTCCTCGTACTCGTTGAGTCTTAATAATAATTTGCAACAATCAATTTCTACAACTGCGGGACAACCGCCACGCCCAGCAAAGTCAATAGCAGCGAAAAAGGGCGAAGATACGACAAAATTGCTCAAATACATCGATGACAATGTTATTGGAAAAAATGGAACATTTTTCGGGCCATTCGGTCGTAGAAAAGGTAAGTCTCGAGCTTTTCTCTTTTTCACAATCGATAAATTTACATCGAAAAATATTCATCTGGATAATTAGAATTTTATTCATTTTTTTATCATAAGAATTATCAAAAAAGAAAAAAAAAAAAAAATCATTGCAGAATTCATTGCATCATACGAAGATAGAGGAATTTATATATCCATTACTCTTATGATTATTTTGGCTTATATGCAAAATTCTGTTGATGGTATTGTGCAACACGCATAATGATTAGACTCGGCCATGTTCTTTTTTTTTTTTCGTGTCAGACAAACTGCGATCGCTTCAACAGCGTATGACTCTCGTGGCACGTTGAGCTCGTCCGAGAGATCAGCTGTCATCAACAGCGAAATAGCTCGGTAGACTTTATGGCACCAAGGCGGTCGCTTTGAACAATCATGTATTCTCATTGGACGTCGATTCATCCCCACTCAAAATTCTAAAACGTCAGGATGGAAAGTTACGTGTGCACTTGTGGCTTGTAATCAACCGAATTCATTATATTCAATGATTCTTACTATGTATATTCACTGTCCATCTGTATATGTATATACATACATATATGTATATACATACATATATATATATATATATATATGCATAGATATATATATATATATACATATATTATTGACTCTCGACAAAAGACTGTTTGGATAAGTTGGATTTCTCATCACGCCATTTGTATTTTCCAATGAACGTTTAGAAAAAAATCGAACCATGTCTCACGAGCCCGATGATAAAGGCAAATTCATCCCATTTTAATTTAATTGCCGTTATAATAAGCGAGTCTGGAAGTTTTCAATTGAAACAAGTGCGAGACAGTCTCAGCAGACTGTTGGGCGCCCACGATTTACCAATGTCATTCGGTTTTTCTATTGGTTCATTTTTTTCCCTCTCCCACTCTTTGGACAATCAGCGAGAGAGAGAGATAAAATATCTCGCTGTTGTACGGAAAGATAGACTCTTCGAGACAGTGATGAGAGAGAGAGACGAGTTATGGGCATTTTAATTAATTCAACTCGATAAAACATTTATAGTTGAGGAGAATCTCTCATAGCTCTTCATGGCCGTTTAAGTGATTACGATATACCGGATGAGACACAGCTATGATTTTTTTTTCTCACAACTCTTGTATAATTTAATGCAATTTTTTTTTCACGATATAAAAATCGATTTGTAATTAAAAAAAAAAATCTCATATTTCTCGTATGACACCATGAAAAAAAAAAAACAATATTACTGAAAGTTTGATCGTTAATAAATCTGTACGATTAATCGATGTTCGCGAGGACTCTCGTGCAATTTTCTGAAATGATAATAATTTGGATCGAACCAGTTTTGCATGGTCTGATTAGATTCAAGTGGTTTCCCTTGACCCACAATTGAAAATTCTCTCACTTGGCTTCGGTGGATGGCAAAATAATTTCATTCAATAGCCCTCTCGTTCTCTCGTACATGAACGGAGAATCGAGAGAGGATAGTCGATAAATGGGTGACTTGCGCGGTACGCGCGAGAATATTTTAATTCTACACAAACTCGAATATACGCGGGACAATTATCACGATCGTGGTTAAAGTGTCGTTGTAATTTTTTTTTTTCAAATTCCTTAGAGCGATACGTATAACCGAGCAGTATATGCGTGTATTAAGAATGATAAGAGTATCCATCATTTTGTTTGCCCGATATATCGCTCCGATCATCATATCTTTCATAATTATCATAAACTCGTTATATAATTTCGACCTCGAACGAACCCAAAAAAATTCTTTTGATTTAATAATCGAGATACACCTTCCCCTCATGCTCTGTGCAAATTTATTAACTCATTCGCGTGTAAAAAAAAAAAAAAATAATAAAACGATGGACTTTTGTGTCCACCCATAAATGACATATAGAGAATACATTTTATCTTGTTTTGCTTTTAGAGCCAGTTTTTTTTTTTTTCATTTTTTTTTATCATCGAGCATGTGCTTCGAACTCGTGTTCTCGTTCTCTCCACTCTCACTTTTCAATGTGAGTGTGTGAAATCGAGAGTCAACGAGATTATCATTTCGTGACAACATTGACGAATTTTACACTGTATTATTAATTTGAATTTTCTTTTTTTTTTTTTACCTGTCCAAAAGCAAACAAGATTAAGAATAAAGAGTTCATTCTTCCTGTCGAGTGAGATTATACTTTGTGTTCTCGATTCCACCAAAAATATTCAAGTTGGCGTATGATTTTTAATAATAATAATACGTATATTACGTATATGTTTATTAATTTCACAAGCCAGAGCCAATTAACATTATCGAAAGAAAGTCATTAATCATTAAAATATCGCTATCAAAGTGTCTGCGTGTGTCATGTTTTATTCGATTTATTATGATTTTTTTTTTTTTTTTTTTTTTTACTAATTATTCGGTCATTTATTTAAATATCTGAATTCCGGGAATTTCTGCAAATGTTTTGCATAAATATCAATTTCTTGGGAATTGCGTGATATCTTTATTTCAATAACTTATTTGTCATTTCAGCTGTTTCTTCTCTCCCTAGTGCATTTGAATTAATATCGTTCGACCTATACAATTTCAAATTCCTCGGGAATTATGAATAATTTACAATTTCAATATTCACTCAGGAATCTTGATGGAAAAAAAAGTATAATTGAATTTTTTTTGTAAAGATTTGTCTTTTTTTTTTTTTTTTAATATGGAAATACCTTAAGCTCGAATTGGCAATGTCAGGCATCTCACGAGTTATCATCATTCCAACTCGTAATAATTAAAATATATAAACAAAGATATACCAGAGTGGAGTAGGATATATATATATATATATATATATATACACGCACACATATCTGTATACATATATGGACACAAGTGAGAGCCAAGAGACTGAATCTACGTAGTATTTTTATGCCGAGTATATTTTTTTTTTATTGTCATACGAAATGATGTTTTTAAATCTCGTGTAGGTTTAAAATTCGCGTTAGTCATGCCCGAGGTTAATGGCCTATCAGAGCTCGGCGACAAGCTGGAGTTTGTTCTCGAGAATATAAGAGAGTTGAAATGTGTTTTTTTGCTTGAGCGGTGGGGGCGTATCGCGTGGATATTCACCTATATATTCGAGAATGTACGTGAGATGGGGTTGAAGAGTTTATGGACTTTTCGGCCTCGTTGCTTGACCGCTCTAGTGACAAACAACACAATGCTAACAGATTTTCTTTTTCTCTCTCTCTCACTCCACTATTAACCCCAAATATACGATATACTGTAATACACACTCGTTTTCATCTCCATTTGCACCAATGGCATCGATATAACGACCGGTTAGTCCCAAAAGTACGAGAAACGGAAAAATTTAAAAACAAAACACGTCAACTGGTATTGAGATTGTATAATTTTCTCTATGTAATTGTGTAATTGTTGAGTTTACTCTGATGAATCATTTGTTGTGACAAAAGACACGCTTGAATTTTCTTTGGTTCATTCCACGTAGTGAAAAAAAAAATCTAGTCAAGAAAAATTTTCCACCACGTCTCTCTCTTCCCATCTTTCTCAATTGTCATCCAATGTATGGCCTTGACACAAAGCAGCATAAATATGTTTTTTACCTCATTTTTTTTTTTTACTCCAATCGATTTGTCCTCGAAATTTCATCGAAGTTATAAACTGGCTCGATTATCGACGAAAATATTTACATGATTCGTGCCCTTATCTTCTCCCTCCGGAGATATGATTAGAATTCGATGCCGATTCCCCCGCACATCTGGAGTTTCTGCCGTGCACTTTCCGTTGGGTGTTTGCAATCCGATGTGTGCAATCCATTCTCCTCATTCCAAATTCATCAGACACAATTTTTCATATTTAATTTTTTTTTATTTCCATAAATCCATTTATCAAATAATTTATTAATTTTCTCCAAATCGAGCAACATTTTTTTATACCTCATTTAAATTTATTACTGAGTGAATCAACTTTTTCATTACACTGGAAAATCATTTGATGAGTAAAAATTATTTTGTTCAATTCTACGATCAGGAAACTTCTATTTCCTCTGGTCAAAAATTTCCAGCTGGCAAGGTCCGAAATACACACACGCATATATATATATATTTTGACATCGAGTATATTACGAGTTATACATATATAAACACGTGACAAAAATCTCCTCCCAGCATCTCTGATACGTCGCATTTCGATGCGGGAGCAGAACACGTTTACAGTTTGTATTGATAAATATTCAAACGCATTAATAGGCATTTTTAAATCGTACGTAGAGCCTCGGGGACGTCGGTGGCCTCTGCATATATATAATTTTGCCGGCAGTTTGTTAATTAATATACACTGTCTTATATATATATATATATATATATATATATATATATATATATATATTTATATAATACGTAGTATATAATTTTACAGCACATTTATTATACGAGAAATAAATTGCGGCATTTCTCTGATTCTCCTGGAATGACTACGACAGAGTTATCACTCATAAATAACGTGAATGATGTCATCGCTTGTTTACTCGCGGGCGTTTGAGTTTTCTCCATCTCTCAACGGTTCTACGTGCTGGTGCTAGAAAACTCTATACTTCATCTCTGCCACGGATACACACACACATATATATATATATATATATAAATTGTGTAGTGAATGATAAAACGACGCTGTCTGCCTCGTGTGAGAATTCGGTGGTGGCGATCTCCAGAACAAAATAACACCCAAACTACTTTATAACAATAATAATATTCAAAAACACGCGATTCTAATCAAACTCGAGTATCCGAATGCACATATATATTTTTTTTTTCCCCCTTTTCGTCTCGAGATCCTAAAAAAATACTCCGCGCTCAATTAAATTTAGGACAAGATTGTGAAGAAAAACACGATAAATAATCTCGAGTGTGTGTGTGCTTGGCACTCGTGAATCTTTCGGAGATTTGGGAAAAATTTATCGATAAATTGATATATAAATCGAGAGTAAATTCAAGTCTCATATTCGAGGCGAGGTGGAGCAGCCAGTTCCGTGTTTTGCTGGCATTTTTCATATATGTATATAGCTATATAGAGCGTAGCTACGAGAAACGATGACGAAGAGCGCGCAAGCGCGTCTGATCACATACGGTTGTGCTCCACTCCGTGACCTCGAAGCCTCCGCGAGGGAACCACGTGTACGCGAGATGCTCACAGAGGAGAGACCACGCGGTGCGTGCTTGGGCTGTTCGACGATTGGTCGAATCTCGGCCGGCTCGATGGGCTTGCTAGGCCTCTTCTCTTTCCCCTTCTTTCTCTCTTTCTCTCTTTCCCCTTTTCTCTCTCTCTTTCTCTCTCTCTCTCTCTCTCTCTCGCTCTCTCTCTTTCTCCTTTTCTCTCTCTCTCTCTCTCTCTCTCTCTCTCTCTCTCTCTCTTTCTCCTTTTCTCTCTCTCTCTCTCTCTCTCTCTCTCTCTCTCACCACACGTGGCCGCGGGCAATATCGGAGCAAATACGAATTACACGCACACATAAGCAAGACTGAGCGAAAAAACGCGATATATCGGAGCAAACGCGCGTGCACACACACACACACACACACGCGCGCGCATATCGAATAAGGCCGATATCGCGAGACCGCGCGGGGCCTGTACATTAGGATCTCGACCGAAGCAAACCGGTTTAAGCGCGCGTGTTGAAAAACTTTTAACCGCCTCGGTTCTGAGGTGGACAGAGGGGTGCTGAGGAGGGAACTTTCGAGCAAAAAAGACTCACCCAACTCAATCACTCGCCGCCAACAAACGATTAAAAAGCTCTTGGCATATATATTTTCAAACTTGTTTACTTTATTCCTCTTTATCGAATGCTCAATGCAAAATAAAATCATATAAAATCTTTTAAGACTCCCTGACTAATGGGTGCTCGAAAAAAAATATATATATATATATTTATATTTATCTATTTTTTTTTTCCGGTGTAAATTTATTCAACATGAAAGTTATGTTAATGATGTTTTCGTACAAAATGGGGCAAATTCTTCGTGAATCTACGTATGAAAATAACTAGTTTAAAAGTGGACTATTCCATCGTGAGGGATTATTTTCCTTTCGTGGCTTTGCACTTGCATATATGCGTGTGAATATTTTTAGGTTTTATATATTATATTATATATATATAATATATAATATAATATAATATAATATATATATACGTAGGTACGTCTGCAGGAAAACACATATCGGAATCTCAACAAACGGTCCAACACAGCACATATTCAAGGATGTTTACTTCCTGGCCGGTATTCGTTGTTAATACATCAAACGTGGTGACGCGCACACTATACGCTACATTATACATGCCCCAGCATGAATTATGCTCCAGAGACCTCTCTCCCTCCTAACTTGTATAGCTATGTATATATATATATATTTTAAAATCAAGTTTCGTGAGGTGTAATCAAATTTATCGGCCCAGGTAAAAATGACGAAGATCTATTAAAAAGGATTGGCTCACTCACTCTGGTAGAGGAGAGTCGACATTTTTTTAATTAAAGCATCTGAAAGTCGATAAAATGAATGCACAATTTATCCATTACAGTCGATGAATTTTTTAACGATCGTCGTTCCATTCTACAAATATTTGCTTATACATTATCAACTTTGCGCCATGTTTTTGTAGAACTGCTAATTAGCTTAGCGAGCATTGAATAAATATTTTTTTCGTTATGAATTTTTTTCTTTTATTATTTGACAGTCATTGAAAATTCAAAACTTCCGATGAATGTTTTTCTATATCGCTATATGGGTCATATCCTGCGTGTCGTATTTCTTCCATTTTTATTAAGTTTAATAATATCGTTGTCCGTTAAACACACGATAGAAGGATGTTTATTCTTCTCGTGTGATAATAATTATGGTGACGACGAGGGTGCAGAGTTTACATCACTCGTTTGCGCTTACATATCTACAGAGCTTCGTGCAATGTTTTCTCGAGCCTCTAATTAGTTTAGAGAGAAAGAGAGAGAGAGAGAGAGAGAGAGAGAGCTTGGAAATAAATATTTTGAACGTCATCATTTTATTTCTGATTAATTTTATCATGGAATTTGAAACTTACGAAGAATGCTTCTGTCCTGGCCTGGGATATCCTTCGTATCGTATTTGTTTCGTTTCGATTTAATCGAATGTGTCGTTGTTCGTTTGTGAATGAACACGATAGAGACGGATGTTTATTCTTCAATGTGATATGACGATGGTGATGACGAGGGCGCAGAATTTGCACTACCGGTTTGTTTGGTAAATAAAATCAACTTTAATCGTTTCGGGGGAGGTGGAGATGGCAACATAATGGAATCATTGCCCAGAGCATGTGTGTGAGAGAGAGAGAGAGAGCGATGTAACGGAGGGAGGGAGAGAGGCCCAAATGTGGCAATCAAGGGCCTTTTTGCTTCTCCATTCACGTTTTTTTTTTTTATGCTCGGCATTTATTCATATGGACGTGACTCATTGATGGGACTCTCTATAAGAGCGTGGATGAAACGCTAATCGCATAATAATATCTGTGTGAATGTGTGTGAATGTGCCTGATGGTGGAGAAGTAACTTATTCATTGATGCGAAATAATAATGAGGTAGAATTAGTGAAAATAATCAGGAATTTCGTCAAAGTGATTTTATCTTATAAAAAATTACAGACTGGTCTGATTTATCATAATAAATAATATAAATAAAAAAAACTCTGATGTGAGAGCGTCATTCCACTCCAGAAATGATTAATAATGCAAAATATATGAAAAACATTCAAACTATAAAAGTGGCGAAAAATGATATAAATTAAATATAATTCTCATATATTATATGGCAAATATCATATATTTCGCAATATATTTTCGCATATATTTTCATTCCGTGGATGAGAATAATCAGGAATTTCGTCAAAGTGATCTTATCTTATAAAAAAATTACAGACTGGTCTGATATATCATAATAAATAATATTAAAAAAAAAAACTCTGATGTGAGAGCGTCATTTCACTCCAGAAATAATTAATAATGCAAAATATATGAAAAACATTCAAACTATAAAAGTGGCGAAAAATGATATAAATTAAATATAATTCTCATATATTATATGGCAAATATCATATATTTCGCAATATATTTTCGCATATATTTCCATTCCGTGGATTAGATAGAACGAAATTTGGCTCTCCACGAATTATCGTTTGGGCAAATCTCGCGAAAAATAATGTCCACGATGGCGATCGTGGACGTGATGGTCGCGGCATCGCGCCAATCGACCAATTTGCATTCACAGAGAGCTCGGCAATTCAGCTAACGCGGAATATTTCCACGGCTTCATTTTACCACCCGCACAAATCGCGAGCTCCACTTGTGCATGTAGAACAATAAACAATATAAACTATTCTCGCGCTTTCGCCTATATATAATGCGCATTTCTGTCGTTTACCCTACCCAAGAGAGAAAGGGAGGAGAGAGAGAGAGAGAGAGAGAGAGAGAGAGAGAGAGAGAGAGAGAGAGAGAGAGAGAGAGAGAGAGAGAGAGAGAGAGAGGGGGAGAGAGAGAGAGAGAGAGAGAGAGAGAGAGAGGGGGGGGGAGAGAGAGAGAGAGAGAGAGAGAGAGAGAGAGAAAGGGAGAACAACCAATTGCGATTCTCTCTCTTCACATGCGCGGAAATATTCTCTGCAGTGCGAGTCGTCGTTATGCATGTTACCTTATAGCGTGTAGCAAAACTCGACGATCGCGCTTTCCGCGCGTTATGCAACTTTGAGTTCTCTTTCTCCCTCCCCCTCTCGCTCTCTCGAGAATGAAGCGCGATCGCGGGCGGAAATGATAAGTATTATATGCACTCCGTCAAACACTATTCAAGCGCGTGAATACATAAATAGTTCACCTGCAAGTGTCTACGATGCCTCGAATTCTATTCAAGTGCTGTAAACAAAAAAAAAAAAAAAATTCAATAAATTCTTTTTATTTTATTCGCTTGAAGCAGCCCGAGTATTTTTGATTTTACAAAATTCATCATTTAATCGCTCCTAAATTGTGAAGAGAATTAACGTGTATAAATTATTCACGTGTAATCGTTTTTGATGGCTTAAATTGTATTTAAAAAAAAAAAATTACACTTCCTCTCATTAATCTCAGTACATCTCCAGATTCAAATTATATTGAAATTTTATTGTTAATGAACTGTAATTTATAAATACTTTTTATTCATTTATTCTGCTGGCTTGATGGGAGGCAATTTTTTTCGCAAAATTTAAGGGTTCCCTTAAATCTCCTTAAATGATCCCTTAAATATTGCGAGAATCGATGATAGTTTGAGCAAACCCAAAAGTGAAATGGGAAAAAAGAAAATGTAGATTAATTTAAAAAAATGTGCGAGCACGTTTCAAGTGAAATTGTTATGTAAAGCCTTAAGACGATGCAACAGTCAAACACGCTTCGAGAAATTTAATAATTATAGCCACCATTTTCTAATATACAGCAGGAACTCGTGAGTTCTCCGTTGATTCGAATCGCTCCAGTCGCACTCATTTGTATACTTAATGGCTTACGATTTTGCTCGTACACATTATACGGAAAGTTGAGCCACGAAATAGCAATCGAAAGAGTATTTCAGCGTATTGGCACATTATAGTTTTGCCCATAACAATCCTCTAGGATTTTTTTTTTTTTTTTTTTTTTACTCAGTTTGAATAAACGCGAGTTCTACGAGAGGAATTATCAAGTCTCTCACTTTTATTCGCTCTAACCATTCACTTCATTGGTATGTGTATATATTAATGGCAAGAACGTTTTCCTTCTAGCATTTAGCTCGCTGCACGGGCGTTTATGAAGACAATAAAAGAGTTTACATAAATTTTTGCAACCGTTTATTTCTCATTTTGTATAAAATAGTAGTGTGTCTCGCATATATATATATATATATATATATATATATATATATATATAACCGATAAACATATTTTTGTTCACCCGTTATATGCTAAAATACACGTTAAAGTAGCTGGTAAACAAAGCCCAGACATGGTGATAAATATTGAAAACCCTATTTTGTTTTATCTCACTAGCTGAAAAAAAAAAAAAAAAAAAAAAAAAATGGCGACATTATCTACCAACAATGGCAAGAATAACGAGCTACCGAGCACTCTTATCAGTTATCAGTATGTAAGGTAATAATCACTCGCTCGTTAAAACTTGGCAAGTGTCACACTTTTATTTTGCAACAAACACGATGAGACAATTCTTTTTTTTTTTGTATATATAAAAATGTTAAAATGTATAAAAATCGAAATGAACAAGCTGGTAGCGAGCAAAGGCCTCTCGATATGACAGAGCGTGGATGCGAATTATATCGAAAAGAGCAAAGTCTTTGATGATTGTATTTGCTACCCTGATGGCTACTTTTGCGATTATTCTAGTAAGTTATGAAGAATGGCTGGTGTGTAGGATATGATAAATATTAAAAAAACGCATTCGAATTATCGATTTAATATCCGTGGCAAAACATCGACATCGAAAAGAGCCAATTCTTTGACGATTAATATAATCGTCAAGAAAATATCGTCGTATAGAAAATATTTCGTATAGAAAATATTTCGTATAGAAAATATTTCGTATAAAAAATATTTCGTATAGAAAATATTTCGTATAGAAAATATTTCGTATAGAAAATATTTCGTATAAAAAATATTTCGTATAGAAAATATTTCGTATAAAAAATATTTCGTATAGAAAATATTTCGTATAGAAAATATTTCGTATAGAAAATATTTCTAATCTGATGGCTGCTTTTGCGATTGTTCTAGTAATATATGAAGAATGGCTGGTGTGTAGGATATGATAAATATTAAAAAAGGCATTCGAATTATCGATATAATATCCGTGGCAAAACATCGATATCGAAAAGAGCCAATTCTTTGACGATTAATATAATCGTCAAGAAAATATCGTCGTATAAAAAATATTTCGTATAGAAAATATTTCGTATAAAAAATATTTCGTATAGAAAATATTTCGGATAGAAAATATTTCGTATAGAAAATATTTCGTATAGAAAATATTTCGTATAGAAAATATTTCGTATAGAAAATATCGCCGTATAAAAAATATTTCGTATAGAAAATATTTCGTATAGAAAATATTTCGTATAAAAAATATTTCGTATAGAAAATATTTCGTATAGAAAATATCGTCGTATAGAAAATATTTCTAATCTGATGGCTACTTTTGCGATTGTTCTAGTAATATATGAAGAATGGCTGGTGAATATGAGAATTATTAAAAAAGGCATTCGAATTAGATTACGTGTGAAAGCTCACGACGATCTTATCCGTGGCAAAACATCGACATCGATGTCATTGAGACATCGGATGTTGGCTCATTATGCATAACGAAGTCTCCTGATCGATCACCGCAACCAAGAAAAAAATAAAATAAAAAATTAACACGGCAATCGAGTTCAAACGAAACAATCTCTAATGAAAATTATGCTCGTTTGAGTAACAAATAATGAGACTTTAAATTGCTTTTGCGAGGGGAGTCCGAAGTGTGTATGGAAATATGGATGAATAATTCACGACGAGAGGTTGTAGTACGAGCAGCGAAAATTGGCAATATGCATATTAGCAATAAAAAAAAATCATTAAAAATGATTTTATGACAAATAATCACGAATAATTCTCATGAAAAAATAACTATCATATTTAGCACATATTAAGGATAATTTTCAATGATAAGTAATGCTTTTCTAAAATGATTATTATTCGCTTGTTGAGTAATTTATGATTTAAAAATCTTGATTCGATTTTTTTTCAATAATTGGGGACATGATGAGTTTTGTAACACACAGCCCTCGAAATCATTCACGAATCACTGGGTATATACATCTCATTCCTTTTATATGATGAGGGTGAGAATTGTTGAGTCGAGGCTCGTTACAGGGAAGAAAAACGTGGATGAAAATTAAGGGGTGCTCATTGCCTCTCGTGCACAGTTAGTTCTAAATAGATACTTGATTGCAAGCTCATTTGGAAGAGAATGGGAGAGAGAGAGAGAGAGAGAGAGAGAAAATTAGCGTACACGAGCACACGGATGACGCAGAGGAACTTTGCGAATTCTGTGCTAATATCTTAAATACATACGAGAGCACTATAATGCCAAGAGCTCAAGAGTGATGGGGAAATCCAAAGCAATTTCCTTTGCTCATCAGGCAACTATGTATTGCATGTACAGTACGAGCTCTTTTAAATTAAAAGTTCTAGACACTCGCTGATAAATCTCAAGAAATTAATAATCACTCGTCATAAAATTATATTAAATAAAATTAATTATTTATAATAATGAAAGTAAACCGTTAAATAAATAAATAACATGAAATTTATACGATGAGAAAAATTAATATTTTTAATTTGAGTCACGAATGCTTCTTCTTTATCGCCATTTTTGTCAATGACGATGGTGCAAGAAGAGGAAATGAAAAAAAAAAAAAAATGATTGTGCCTTATGACGATTATGCGATATGATCGATGCAAAGGCACGTGACTGTTTGCAGCCAAGTCAGGTTCCATTATTGCACAGTGCAGAGAGCAAACAACGTGGTTAGAGGAGAGACTGTCACGAATAAAAGGGGCGCAGAAGACTTTGCGACGTGAAGGAAAAGAAGAAGAAGAAGAAGAAGAAGAAGAAGAAGAGACGAGTGGGAAGAAAAAAACGACCGAGAGAAAGAGAGAAGCTTAAAAATAAACCCCGGATCGTGCAAGCTTGACTCTATGGACGAAGAGAGGAGAGAGAGAGAGAGAGAGAGAGTGCGTTAACCTCTTGCATAAACTCGACCGATTTACCTGTGTCTCCGTACACGTATGGCCGTTACAATGATGCAAAATGGCAATCGATATTGCGGAAGTTTATAGTAGGTCGAGGGTTATGACCCCTTCAGCCGTCCTCTTCGTACATATATATATATGTATGTATGTAAGTGTGTGTGTGTGTGTGTATATATATTTATGTGCGAGCGAAATGTGGACTCAGCTTTTCCAAGTACTTTTGTGTTATATAGCAGGAAAGAGCAATGGCCGCTTACACGAATAGCGATTTTGCTGCTTTTTTTTCATCACGAAGAGCTTTCTTCATATCCTAGATAAATGCATACCGCAGTATAAAGTCCCAATTAAAATTGGGCAATATGCGATTGTTGCGGTTTAATAATTGAGAAAATATGTAAATTTAAATTACAAGAATTGAGTATAAGAATTGAGGCTTTCGATGCTCAGCCACGAGCCCCAGCATGGAACGATCTAATTTTCAACTTTTTTAATCAATAATATACGAAGCCCTTGAGAGAGATTTTATTTATATAAAAACGTGAGTGCCACGAGTTAGGGTCGTGTGTAACGCAGACGCGCTTTCAACAAAGCTCGTGATCGATTTATAGAGATTCTAACACGTTTAGATGGATGCTATGAGGACATCAAGGAGCTATAAATAGATATAAGGCTAATTGTAAAAGTTCGTTGGAAGCGTTAACTGACTGTTGAGCAAGCAAGTGGAATTTTACATTTGATTTTCATTATAAAATTTCACATGTTTGTATTTATTTTTAAAGTTGATTAATTGTTTTTTTTTTTTTTAATCTACGTAGAGAGAATGTTTTGTTAAATTCTCGTGGAAAAAAAAAAGATTCGTGCAAAAATATATGCTTTTAGTAACCATTGAACCATTAATGCAAAAATATGGGCGTTCAACAATTTTCAACTACACACAGCAAAAGCTCGCGATCGATTTCCATAGAGTTTAAAGTTTAGCTCGATGTTACAGAAATGATAAGGAGCTATAAATAATTATATTGCAAGCTCGTTCGGAGCGTTAACTGGCTCTTGAACAAAAAGTAGAATTGCATGTCAAATTTCTTGTAAGAAAAGAAAGGAATTAAAAGCTTATCGATCCTTAAATTTATTCTCTCTGCTGCTAAAAGTTCATTAATTTTTTTGTCAGTATATCGAAGCTTTTTATAAATTTTTCGTCCTTAAAAATTCATGCAAAAAAAGTGATACATATATTTTTGTTTCATGTGAGACACAAAGCACTTGTGGGATATTTAAACGAGCCTATCTATGCATTATATAACCGTGCCTTAAAGTAGGTCAAAAGGGCTGTGAGATAAATAGATATCATGTTCACAGAGAGCTTATTCATAGGCTCGAGAATCGCCAAGGGCTTTACTCTCCTTCCTCTCGGTGAATTTTGTTACTCTCTCTCTCTCTCTCTCTCTCTCTCTCTCTCTCTCTCTCTCTCTCTCCCTCTCTCCCTGGACCATCGTGGCCACGTCTCTGATTACCTTCATTCGTCTACACTTAGGTACACACACCGGAACTATCTAATCATAAATTACACTCGCTGCCAAAGAACGAGAGAGAGAGAGAGAGAGCCACGACGGATGACTTGCCAGCAACCGGACTGCATCGTTTAATGGCCATTTAATTCAACCGGAAATAGATCTACGAGGCAGCTGCTGTCACTTCTACAAGCACTCTATATACGAGAAAATCGACCGATTTTAAATATAATTGGAAAATTATATAAATTGGCCTAGCGAGTAATTAGATATTTCTTATTTCGCAAAGTGTTTCTTATCTAATTAAATAAAAAAAACATTTTACAGCCACCCATACACACACACAGATATATATATATATATATATGTAAAACTTTATGCAGTAAAAAAAAAGGCTCACGACGTTTCTTGGGTTTCCGGTATAATAAATTATCCGTGAAAATCCCGAGAAATAGCTTATTTCCGTAATAGGTTTTCAATGCCGTAAAAGCTCGTCTCTGGGCTTGTGAAAGAAACCCTCCAAAGTCTCTTCCATCCATTCTCACTCCTAGATAATTTATAAGATTGACTTTTTTTCATTTTAATCTCTCTCTCTCTCTCTCTCTCTCTCTCTCTCTCTCTCTCTTTCTCGTTATAGTGGAGCGAAAGGTCAGTCAGGCCCAATGACGATATTATTCGCAAATTATTTTTTTCTCCACTCCGTTATTTTTATAATGATATATTGTGCGAACCAAACGTGTATCCAAAGTCCGAGATACCATCATATTAAAGTACTAATATGATGATGACGCGCGCCGTACAAACGCAGAGAGTGAGAGAGAGAGAGAGAGAGGGGAGGAAGAATTTTTGCCGCGAGCAATTTGCTTGCGGGAAAAATATTAACAGCTTCATCATATCTATATATACGGAGAAGTTTGCGCGCGCGGAACGTTTGCTAAATTAACCCGAGTCAATAAAAACCACTTAAAAAAAAAACCCAATTGCTTGAACCGCGACTTGCATGAAATTCTCATCGTGCAGATATTATTATTATTATTATTATTATTATTATTATTATTATCAGGAAATAAATTTGATTTCATCCTCTCGCTGATTGGCAAAGATTGTTGTAATAATGCGATATCATAATGAGCCAAATGTACTACACGCGATACTTATATAATTTCACTCGAAGTTGTGATTCGAGTCGACGATACAAAACGAACGATAAAGCTTTATCGTCGAGCGAGATAGAACGATGAAAATATAAACACATGGTCGATGAAATCTTTCGATTTTTATGCGATAAGGAAGTATAGATGGCAGGGACATAAACGGTGTTACAAATATATATATACATATATATATATATATATATATATATATATACCCAATAGCTGATCTGTAAAGATTGTGAGATTACGAAGCGAGATAACGAGCGAACATACCGGGAAAAAGTTTCCATCAAGCCTCGAAGAATTATGACATATATATATATATATATATATATATATATATATATATATATATTGTGCATTATTTTTGCTCTTGTCAAATTAAGACCAGGAAGAACCCTCACTCGTTGTATATAGTAAGAAAAAAATTTAGTAGTCTGCAGGGTTTTTAAGATTAAACTTTCATAATTCCGAAAACAAATTAGGATTATTAGACGTTAAACGTATTTTTGTTTTGAACGAGTTCAGCGATGCCTGAGAGATGCGTAGGCAGCGATGGAGTTATGGAGTTTCGTCTCTTATGGAGACGAGAAAAAAACTGCCAAGAGTATCGAAACGTGAAAATATGCGATACGGTTTACGTCATCTGAAAGTTTTAATCCAACAATGGCGGGCAATCGAGCAGAATAATGCATTTGAGAAAAAAAAAAAAATCGTTACGAGTTCAACTTAATTTTCGTCATCGTGGAAAAATCATCTCGTAAAAATTGCACAATATATTCTGCTATATGAAATTCTACGCTATATAATAAATAATAATTTATGCGTGTGTAAATAATAAATTGAATAATTGAAAAATTATTTTTACAAATTATCTAAAATGAAAAAATTAATTATGTGGAAAAAAAAATGTATATGGAATCAATTTCACCGTATGAAAATGAAAATGAAAATGATTTTTGTGTATTAATTAAATTATTAGGATATATTTGTGATTAATAGTTGGCATCTGCGGAGAACAAAATTATACAAGATTGGCTGCAAGTGATGCGAATGAGGGAATAACTCCGCGAGTAGACGCGTATTAGTCGGCTGTTCTTTATGCTCCGCGCATCGACCTCGGGTCCGCCAAAGTGTCGGGATCTTTCCGCGAATTAACGCCGCCTCGGCCCAATTTCATAGTCTATTTTCAATCTGTCCGTTCTCGCGACACACGCACACGCATGGATGTGAGAAAGAGAGAGAGAGAGAGAGAGAGAGAGAGAGAGAGAGAGAGAGAGAGAGAGCAAAAAGCTACCACTGTGCTTGCCGTCGACTTGTACGACTTTACAGAGAAGCTGCCGCACGTCATAGCGAACCGGCTCGCTCACGTATTAAGCTTCCGAGCACGTGCGGCACATCATGCGATTAATATACGCGCTTCATTTATTATGTCCATAAATATCCAAGTGGTTGATGCCCTACCAGCTCTGATACAATTTACACCCTAAATATTACCGATATATATATATATATATAAGCATGAAAAATCATTAAAAATAATTGCAAATAATTGATAAAAATTTATATTTCGTTTATTATATCCATTTACAGCCCAAATATTATTTATTATCGATGTCAGCATGAAAAATCATTGGAAATAATTTTAAGTAATTGATAAAAATTTATATTTCGTTTATTATATCCATTTACAGCCCAAATATTATTTATTATCGATGTCAGCATGAAAAATCATTGGAAATAATTTTAAGTAATTGATAAAAATTTATATTTTGTTTATTATATCCATTTACAGCCCAAATATTATTTATTATCGATATTAGCATGAAAAATCATTGGAAATAATTTTAAATAATTGATAAAAATTTATATTTTATTATGTCCATAAATATCCAAGTGGGTGATGCCCTACCAGCTCTGATACAATTTACACCCTAAATATTACCGATATATATATATATATAAGCATGAAAAATCATTAAAAATAATTGCAAATAATTGATAAAAATTTATATTTCGTTTATTATATCCATTTACAGCCCAAATATTATTTATTATCGATATTAGCATGAAAAATCATTGGAAATAATTTTAAATAATTGATAAAAATTTATATTTTATTATGTCCATAAATATCCAAGTGGTTGATGCCCTACCAGCTCTGATACAAATTACACCCTAAATATTACCGATATATATATATATATATAAGCATGAAAAATCATTAAAAATCATTAAAAATAATTGCAAATAATTTTAAGTAACTGATAAAAATTTATATTTTATTATATCCATAAATATCCAAGTGGTTAATGCTTTACCAGCATGAAAAATCATTTAAAATAATTACAAATAATTGGTAAAAATTCGCAATTATCATTTTCATGACAATTTCCAAAAATTAATTTGCTCTTTACCAAAACTCTGATACAATATACACGCCATCGCGCTCATTTTCCTCCTGGCGCCTCTCTGTCGAGGCAATCAAAATTATTTCAAATAATTGTTAAAAATTTTTAGTGATTTTTACAATAATTGCATAAAATTAAATTAACCCAAAATCAATTTTATAAAATTATACAACATAACAGAATTGTCTCGTGTGAGACTGTCGGGGTCTCATAATTTTCTCATGTCTAATCTTTGTATTATCGGATTATCGGCATTAGAAATGATCGACGTGCGAGTTATTCGCGATTCGAAAGTTCGCAATGTCCGATATGAGCGCTTACACGTGTCTATAAAAATTATTACACATCATCGCGATCAATTGAAGTCAATTGAATTGAAAAAATCCACGACTGTAAACGGAGAAAAGTATGAATCGTCGCACATTGCGAAGGAAAAATAAACATTAAAAAATAATTCGTCCCGAGTCTTAAAACTAATATTTCAAAATTCATAATTCAATTAACCGAGACGTGCGTTGAATAATCAAACGACTGATTTGCTAAGATACAGAATCGCGTTCGTTCTACATATAATCCAGTTGTGAAATTTAATGTATCATTTTTTTTTTCTTCACATTTGCAATTCAAAAATTACTCAAACACTTATTGACATTTGTATGATATTCGACGAAAAGTTTTACAAAGTATAATAATATAAATATATGTAAACGCCCACTGGTGAAAATATTTGCGATATATTATACACGTCCATGACCCAAAAATGTCCATCACAGCCAGGAGTGAGTAACACGTGACCAATCCACATACACGCGAGTTTCTTTCTGCCCTCGGGCGGTCCAGCTTGCAATTATATTTTGCCGAATATATGCCATATACACATATATATATATATATATATATATATATTTGTGCTCCTAAAATTTTATATATCTATATATATGTCATGCTTAACGATGTTCATGTGCTGGTCCCGAACAAGTATGTGCAAATATAGCAACTCTTTTAATATATATATATATATATATATATATATATATATATATATATACGTGTTAATGTACCTACAGGTATATAATAAGAAACTTGGTGAGTCGAGCAAGACGTGACATTCGGTTACGCTTGGCTTCGGGCCCATATCTAGACAGGCAAACTTGCCCGGTCAATTATAAAAGGGGACAACTTATTTCTCGGCAGAGATGAAAATTTTCGCGGCAATATTACGCACGCGCGCATATATATATATATATATATATATATATATATATATGTATACATAAACGAGTACATATCTATAATGTGCAAGATGTTGAGATGGAGAATGAGAGATAATAAAACGCGAGTGAGAAAAGAGAAATCGATTTGTTTGCATATGAGGATCGTTTGCTTAGCAAATGTGTATGTAAAAGTCGATTAGATAAAGTGTTTCCCCTTTTGGTTAGGTTTGTGGCGGTATTAGATCGAGGGGTAAAAGAACGAGAGAGCGGAAGGAAGTTGTGTCGGTCATGTACAACGTCTACACGACAAGATTGCAAACGCACAAACACTCACATACACAGACTCACATACACTGACTCGCATACGTAGACTCATATACACAGACCCACATACACAGACTCACATACACAGACTCACATACACTGACTCGCATACGCAGACTCACATACACAGACCCACATACACAGACTCACATACACAACTCACAAACACAGACTCACATACACAGATTCGCATACACAGATTCGCATACACAGACTCACATACACAGACTCACATACACAGACTCACATACACAGACTCACATACACAGCTCGCATACACAGACTCACATACACAGACTCACATACACAGACTCACATACACAGACTCACATACACAGACTCACATACACAGCTCGCATACACAGACTCACATACACAGACTCACATACACAGACTCACATACACAGACTCACATACACAACTCACAAACACAGACTCACATACACAGATTCGCATACACAGACTCGCATACACAGACTCACATACACAGACTCACATACACAGACTCACATACACAGACTCACATACACAGACTCACATACACAGCTCGCATACACAGCCTCACATACACAGACTCACATACACAGACTCACATACACAGACTCACAAACACAGACTCACATACACAGACTCACATACACAACTCACAAACACAGACTCACATACACAGATTCGCATACACAGACTCGCATACACAGACTCACATACACAGACTCACATACACAGACTCACATACACAGACTCACATACACAGCTCGCATACACAGACTCACATACACAGACTCACATACACAGACTCACATACACAGACTCACAAACACAGACTCACATACACAGGCTCACATACACAGACTCACATACACAGACTCACATACACCCGTGGATGTTTTCATGTTTACCGAGCGAAAGTTGAAAGGTGAGGCTTGTTTCTCGATAATATACGTGTACAATGTACATAGATATAGTATCAGTGAGCCGAGGCCTAAACTTTAATTCACTCAATTCTCGTAGAGCTCCATTCTCTGTCGTCACGATCCTCACGAGTTGGAAACTCCTCGATGACTCGAGAAAGATGGAGAGAGAGAGAGAGAGAGAGAGATCACAAAGTGATAACTAAATGCCACGTTGAATTAGTAATTATAATTAATTTGTTTCACTAGTGTAGTTGGCGAAATGACATTTATTTTGTTTTTTTTACGTTTCAGTCGTTTACTGCGATTATACGGCATCAGGAAGATCCTTGCAATTTCTCGAGGAGTACATAACGAAAGAGGTACTGCCGTGTCTCGGTGACACGAGAGCCTCAACTTCCATATGCAGTCTACAGTCGTCCCTCTTCAGGTGAGTGACAGATTCACGATTACGTGTTTATTTTTTTTATTGTATTATTTTCAATTTTCTGAAAGGAAAACCCAAAAGGATGTTTGAACTGCCCAAACGATCAATGGGAATAAAATTTGACCTGAATTATAAAATCGTGAAATCGACAGTGATAGAAATAATTTCAAATTTTTTCTATACGTGCAAAAATTAAGGAAGAAAAAATAATTTTTTAGAAAAAGCGCAGAAAGAAATAATTCGATAAATCATCACCAGTGAATGACCACCGAGACGTATAAAACGAAAGGCAAGCAAAAAAAAATTGAGGTGAATCAAATTCCATTCTGTAACAATTCTATGAAATTTATCGAGTTAAAAAATGTCTTCACGATGTAATAAAAATTACACACATCTCCTCAGCAGTGAATATTGACCTCCTGGAGTGAAAAAAAACTTTCATCAAGGTCCAAAAATATCTGAGATTCAACAGAAAATATCAGTAACCATTTTTTTGGAATTATTAATATTATTCGTATCAAAGTGGTCATTTACTGTGGTGAACTCGGTCCCGAAAAGTATATAAAAAAGAAGAAAATTGTACTTTTGTTTCTCCCTCCCATGCTTTTCATCAGGCACGAGCAATTCATCCCTCGCGATTCTCCTCGTGGAGGGAAAAGCTTTTTTTTTTGCCAGAGCTCGTTTTTGCCCAGGGGTTAGAGAGGCGGAAGCGATTCACCCGGAGGTTCAATAAGAGTGTGCAAGTTCATATATATATAAGCGGGTGTTGAGCGCTCACGCACACACACGATCGCACAATATGTAGGGCAACGAAACTCCACCGAGGATGAGAAGCTCTCTATCTGGGAGTTTTCTCTAACCCTCCTCTCTGTATGCTTTTGTGTGCCTGTCTGTGTCTTTATGTGTGTGTGTGTGTGTGTGTGTGAAAGCTCTAACTCTGTGGCCCAGATCAATATCCAACTTACCAGAACCGCGCGCGCTGCCCGCTCTGCGTACAAATTCTCACATCACTCTCCCCCCCCCCCTTCCCCCACTGGATGATCCTCCCTCGAGGGGATATACCCCTCGACACTATTACTGCCACCCCCGCACTATATAAACAACTATCTGCCATACCAAAGACTAGCCAACTTTAAGTACAACTTTACAACGATTTATCCTCATGATCTAATTACGTTTTTTTTTCCTTTTTTTGAGCGTTTAACAAAATGCGATATTAAACTTATCAGAACTCTCCCTCCCCCCCCACTGGAGGATCCTCCCTCGAGGGGTGTACCCTCGACACTATTACTACCACCCCCGCACTATACAAACAACTATCTGCCATACCAAAGACTAGCCAACTTTAAGTACAACTTTACAACGATTTATCCTCATGATCTAATTACGTTTTTTTTTCCTTTTTTTGAGCGTTTAACAAAATGCGATATTAAACTTATCAGAACTCTCCCTCCCCCCCCACTGGAGGATCCTCCCTCGAGGGGTGTACCCTCGACACTATTACTACCACCCCCGCACTATACAAACAACTATCTGCCATACCAAAGACTAGCCAACTTTAAGTACAACTTTACAACGATTTATCCTCATGATCTAATTACGTTTTTTTTTTCCTTTTTTTGAGCGTTTAACAAAATGCGATATTGAACTTATCAGAACTCTCCCCCTCCCCACTGGACCATCCTCCCTCGAGAGGTGTACCCTCGACACTATTACTACCACCCCTGCACTATATAAACAACTATCTGCCATACCAAAGACTAGCCAACTTTAAGTACAACTTTACAACGATTTATCCTCATGATCTAATTACGTTTTTTTTTTCTTTTTTTTTTGAGCGTTTAACAAAATGCGATATTGAACTTATCAGAACTCTCCCCCCTCCCCCATCGGACGATTCTCCCTCGAGGGGTGTACCCTCGACACTATTACTACCACCCCCGCACTTTATAAACATCTATCTGCTATACCAAAGACTAGCCAACTTTAAGTGCAACTTTACAACGATTTATCCTCATGATTACGTTTCTTTTTTCTTTTTTTTTTTTACGAGCGTTTAAAAAAATGCAAAATATTTTACGAGAACAATTTTGTATTCAGAAAGTTAAAATTCTGTTGTAAATATTTTTTGTTTTATTGTATATTTCCTAATCATTTTTTAAGCATTAGAAAATGTTTTATTGTTTAATTCAAATTTTTAAATATTGGCAATGACTGAGAGGTACTTTAATTTTATTTTTTGTTATCACATTTTATTATTATTATCGTTATCAGCATTATTATTGAAGTTCTCAGTTGCATGAATGCATTAATAAACAACATCTGTAGAAATTGCATAGACTTCGACCTTAAACCTCGAATTGCCATATATATAACAGCGCTTTTCTATGCACGAATGGTTATCTTTGTGTATTTACGAGCTTTCTATATTATGTCAAACTATACAGAGCGTGCTTGTCGGGCCTCAAGATTTTTTAGTCACCCATGAATTACACTCACACACATATATCTATATATATATATATATATAAGAGCAGAGAGGATCAAGGAAATAAAATACAAAAGGGAGGGGCAGGCAGGGGAGGGGGGATGGGGCTATAGTGACACAAACACGAGAAAAACTTTCACTTTCACCAAGTTTGTTGTTCATACAGAGATCTTTGTGATTTCAACGAGAGTTCATACACATATTTGATCTCTCTGCCATGTTAAAATTAATGTTTCTCCTTTTCTCTCTCCCTCTCTCTCTCTCTTTCTCTCTCTGTCTCTCTCGCTTGCCCTGTACGGCTGTTTAATATTTGCGCGCGAGAGCAAACTCGGCATTATCAGAGGATTCAGCGAGCGGAACGTGCACTCTCGACAAGAGACGCCGATTAGATTTTCCATTTGCAATTTTTGTTCCTCGGCACGCTCGAGTGCGAGCAAGATTCTCTCATGCAGTTTTTTTCATAGAAAGAAAGAAAAAAAAGTTGTTATCGCTAAATGCCATGCTGAGAGAGTTTTGCCGTTTGCTCAAAACAATTACGTAAAGGCACAAAAGTACGAAAAAAAAATTCACGTTAAAACTCAACTCGATCACGTAATTCAAAGTAAAAAAATTATATCGTCACGTTATTAAGTTTTTAGGGACTCTCGTAGGAACATAAAATTTCTTGAAGCTTTTTCTTTTTTTTTTTAAACGTCACCGAATCGATTATAATTTTGATTATAATTCACGAGTAAAAGTGACACACAAAATACAAATGCTGACAAAGATTTCGTGAGAATAATAAAAAAATTCCCTTAAATTGGATGGGAAAAAAGTGCCCAAATCCCAATTACTCATCCTCTAAGTGACGTTTAATTCTCGTAGGGTTTTTTTTTTTTTATATCACTGAACGAGAGGGGAAAATAAAAAGATGGTAAATTCAGATCGCAAGTTTCGTGTACTCGAAGGACATTTTATGTTCTCGTTGCATACAAAGCCGAGAGAGGGCACTTTTCATTCAACTGCCTGGCTATAATATGACCTCTGTATATAGTCGACGAGGGGTAAAATTGTTCAAGCATGGCACATCGCGAATAGAGGGAGGAAGAGAGAGAGAGAGAGAGAGCCCATTGATTCCAGGATCGAGTACAGAATACAGCACCGAAGGTTATCTAGGTCACGTCATTTGGGTCACGAGTTTATTCCAGACTTGCTCAGCTTCGACAAAATGCCTCGTATAAATCGTAGCTTCCATTTGATTACGTTTTATTTTGTTAATTTTTCACCGTCGGCCTTCGATATGTAATTTTTTGTTCTCTCTTTTTTTTCTCGCCTTGACAGTCAATTCAAATCGATTGGTCATACATTTAATCGTTCCTCGTATATTCTCGAGGATTCTCAATGCTGATGGGATTATCCACGACCTTCGGACAACAGAAATTTGTGCAGCAAATCAATTTCGTAATTGGTCTCAGAATTCGAAAAAAAAAAAAAACAAAATTCGATAAAAACAACAAAAAATTATAATGATATCGAAAATTGGTGATTTTGATCAATCAGTACAAAAATAAAGGTGAGCTGAAGAATAGAAAAAAAAAACAAAGTTGGCACAAAAACAGGAGTAATTAATTTTTCGAATGAATTTAACGTGTTTTATTTAACGTAACGAAATTTCTATATTTAAAATGTGATTTCACCGGCAATGTCACGTGACTCAGCAACCCCTCGCATAATTTTGATATGTATCGGCAAACAAAACGCAGTATTTATTCATGACAAGCATAAAACAACTGGAGACACTTTAACAGATGTACGTAAAGATATCGTACACTCAATACGAGCAGAGTGTAGAGTTGAAAAAAAATAAAAATAAACTCTCTTATATATATATATATATATATGTCCTATATATATATATATATAGAACAAATCGTTTCTATATATATATATATATATATATATATATATATAAACGTAATAAGCTCAACTATATACGTGTCTGTACATTTGTACTCGGAAGTTGAGTATTTTCCTGGCATTGCAAACCGGCAATTCTCGAGGACACTTTGTCAATTATGCAGGTAAAAAGCGTTCGCCACTTCACGCAAGAGTCGAGCATTCTTTCCCGGAAGTTGCTCGGTTGGGATTCAACAGAAAGTACGGAACTATGTAACAGAGTTTTGGGTCAGGGTAATATGGAAATACAATGCATCAATCAAATTTTATTACCCTCTTAGACAATTTTTCTTTTTTTTTCCTATTTTGATTTACGTATTTTCGAATCTGCCAAAGAAGGAATTAATTGCAGAAGGATTGTGCAATTAACGTACATCATGAGGATAAAAAATCATGCTTATCACTAAAAGGAAGGTCAAAAGGGCAAAATATAGTTAAAAACATTACAAGATAAGGACTGTGAGTTACGAGGCATCTCCGAGGTCAACGGAAATGGGTCAATCGCGAGAATGACGTCGATAGTGCAATGTTTTTTCAGGGCACACAAATTGTTTTGTTTTTCTACCTCGCGAACTTTTGCATCTAATTAAGGGAGTCTTATATATGTAACGAAAAACAAGAAAAACAATCCACTCGGTACAAATAAAAAAAAAAAACAAATGTATTTGCTGTTATTTACTGGCTTTGAAATTTTTACATTGGGGACAATCTCATTGGGGATGGAAATTTATGAGGATAAAAGTCAACTATGCTTTGAGCCACATGTGGGAAAATGTATGCAGGAACAGGAAATTCAGCGTGTAAATTATAGCATACGATTCAATAGAATTACTCGTATATATATATATATATATATATATATATATATAGTATGTTATGTAGACATGTGTTTGTGTACACGTACAGAATGGGCAAATCCGCGACGAACTAATGGACTATGAAAATGAAACTAACGCCATTAGGTACATACGAGTAAAGCAGTAGCAGAGCACAGGTAGAATAGAAAGTTGGTAAGGAAAGTACGACTCTCGGGGAACTCATCGTCGTATTCTTTACATATATATATATAAATATGTGAGATTAACATATTTGCTCGTAGTCTTGGAAACAAATATACACGTTAAGTCATATATATATATATTTATATAAGTTAACCCTGTATTTGTATAAATATATTGCAGGGCGTAAATATATTTTATCGAGCTTGAGGACATTTTTAACCAGTTAAAAAGCACGAAAAGGTCAATAGAGGCTCGTAAGGCGAACAGTATTGCGTGACACAATGATCAAATCTTTAGTCCAATATGTGCTATCTTGGGCAAGCAGAGGCAAACAGCTGCGATGTTATGTACATATATATATATATATATATATAGAGAATGTATAAATAACTTTGAGTCTCTCGCACGAGATCGTAGCGTGCGAGTGAAAAAAAAAATTCTATCCAATACGTTACGATGGATATTATAATTATCGTATTTTTCTAAAGGGGGAAGCACCTGTGCCTCCATTACAGAGAGCCTCTATATCATATATACGTATATATAGATCAACTTTGTACATCAACTTTGTACAGTAAGAGAGAATTAATAAAAGTTTGAATTTAAAAAAATTTTGTCTCTTAAGGTGAAGAGAAAATAATTATCTCGAATGAAAAAAAATAGTCAGCTCAGTTTTTAACTTTTATCGGTGGGGCAACGCCCTTGCCGATCTGCGTGCTGGCATTTTATGAGCTTGTAAAGCTCCTCTCTCTCTCTATATATATATATATATATATGTCTGTTTTGTTCTCTCTGGCCTGGTACACGCTGGCCACGACGCCAATATGCGCGTCTGTTTTCTCTCCTTTGGCTCTTATACTTTGAAAATAGAGTTTGCAACGAGCAAGAGAACTATCGCCGGATGCGATATTCACGATTACCGGCATTAACCACGCGACGAACGAGAGAGAATTAGGGGAAAATGGAGGAAAATGTTGGCTCATAAAGAGAAGCTATATTCGGGTCTCTCGTGCGTGTGGCTTAAGTCATTGGGATGGCCCATGAAAGGGTCTCGTATATTGTTAGTATCGCGAGTGAACAAATTTAGGCAGAAAAGCTTTTTGTCATCAATTTCACTGAGAGAAAAAAAAAAAAAAAATTATTTACTTGATAAAAAAATGAATTTTTCTTGATGAGATTTTTTTTTTTGCAACGCAATTTCCTCTTGTAATCAGATATACCGAATCTGAGCCGTCCAAGCTCACCGCGTAATTTAATGCCAAAATTTGGCTGACTCATTAATAATGGCAGTGAATTTTTTTTTTTATTTTTTTTTTTTGCACATTTGAAAGGTATATAAAGAATCAATTTGTCGCATGATGCGAGATAAAAATACGATCGAATTTGTATTAGTTGTCAAGTGTGGGGAAAAAAACCAGTTTCAAACACGAGACACATCGACTGATTTTTTTTTCTTCGACGCTTTTTTTTTTCTTTTGTATATTTTATGGGCGCGTCAACTTTTACGATTGTGATGGTGTGTAAAGCAACGATAATAAATACCCACACGATCGAGATTCTCTGTGGGCTTGTTGAGACGTTAGAAAAAAATCCAAGGCGAAAAATATATTAATACGAGAGAAAGAGCGAGAGATTGAAGAAAAATGCGAGGAGATCGCGAGAGAGCAAATGAGAAAGGGGCTGAGGAAATATGCAGCGTGTGGGTGGAATTAAAGAAGGATAGAAAGACAGCAAAATTGTGTTTGTAGTGTCAAGGATAGCAATTTTTCTAGATTTCGGAAGTGATAATTTTTATTTTTATTTTCATTTTTATTTTTATTTTCATTTTTCATTTTTTTTCGTGGCAATAAAATATTTGTTCTCTGGGAATAAAACTTTCGGTGGATGTCGGGTCGTTGAGAACACACGCATGTGCCAGCAATTTGTGTACAGAGTTCCGCGTTAAAAAGGGTCAAGGCTGAAAATAATGACACATTGTAGGTTCCCAGTGATGTAGCCAAGCACACACGAGAGGGTAAAATATTAAGTGGATGCTGTTTGAGAGCTTAAAGATTTTTCGTTCAAGCATTTGCTTCAAGGTCCATATCGCATGTCGTGTCATATGTCGAAAAAGACTCCTCTGAGACAATTTATCACCTCTGATAATTAATTTAATGGAAAAATTTCGCAAGAAAATTAATTATCGAAAATTATACACTCGAGTTTCACTTGAAAAATTACCATCAATTTTTATGGCCGTCAAATTAATTGGAAAAAAAAAAAAATGATACAACGGAGATAATAATACCGGATGCATTTTTTTTAACGAACTTTAAATGCGACACCGGTGAGTTGCGATATGCGAAGAAGTAACACGATGCTTTTCAACCAGACGATGAAATTTCGTCGTAAAAAAAAAAAAGAGTAAAATAAAAGGACTAAAAATAGTATGTGCTGAATAAGGCGAAAGAGAAGTGATTCTCGCCATCATCGTTCTACCTTAAACTCTTCGTATTCATCGTTTCGAGCATTTAACAAAACGCGAAATAACGAGGCAAACAGCTCGAGAATATTTTTAGCATAAAATATATATCGAGTTCGTTAATCTCTCGTGCGAAAAAAAAAAAAAAAAAAAAAAAATTTGACGTATTCTCGTATTCTTACACACATTTTTGTAATGTTGTACATAAATTTCAAGGAATAACGGGGCGGATATGAGATTGCAAGAAAATTCAGAAAAAAATCAGAGAATATAGCAATGATGGAAAATAAATAATACGTACTCGACTTACTCGACTCGACTCGGCACATTTCTTTCCATTCGAGCATGACTCTCGTACATTATTTATAATCTTCTTTGTGATTTATCATTTGGGATTATATTGACGCGAGTTATCCTTGATAACGGCGATAAGAGGGCCCAAAAAGCGCTTTCTAGTTGAGCTTTAACGGAGAGAAAAAAATTATCACAGATAGGATTTATGAGCATTCGAGAAAACAAAATCATTTTTAATTATTTTCCTATGAAATAATCATTAAATGTACAAAATTTAATTCATCCCTATCGACTAATCAATATTAATCTCAAATTATCAATTTTTCGATCGATTTTAATATATTTTTTTTAACAATTAAATTTATCAACAATTATATTGAACAGTTGTATATATATATCGACTAGTGTTAATAGGTCCCCATATTATCCCCCATATATGTATATATATATATATATGTATATATGTATGTTCATAAAAGGGTACATATGGGGTATATATCGATATATATATATACACGTATGTATGTATGATGTATGTACATATAATATCTGTTCTGTATTCCAAATACTCGCGTTGGCTCGTGGAATAACGGGCCCTTGTCACGACAATCTCGTTTCTCAGAATTCAAAGTGCATCTAACCCATATAACCATAAGTACGTCACGGAGAAACCATCGCTGAGAGCTAGTAAATGTAATGCATATATATGTATATATATATATATATATATGCAGAAGGAAGAGAACAAGTTGTATATAAATTTTCGCTAAGATGGAATGATCGTCGACAGTCCTGTCGCGTTCCACACGTGGATTCCCTCCCGTAACGGCTGGTAAGCTCGAATATGTAACTGAAGGAATGCCAACTGTGGCAAAGATCCAGTCAAGCGACTCGCTATCAAAACGACGGGATGTCCCTGAGCGTGTTAAATGCAAGCCAGTAGGTTTCGCGAGACGAGTAAAAATGGAATATTTACCGTAATTTCGAGATCTCTGGCATCGGGGCATCGGGACAGCTTGTCGGTGCTGCCGTTTAAGGTCTCGCCAGCTGAGCCATCTCTCTGGTCCATGGAAAACTCGGTTAATTGATGTTTGAATCGATACGCGCAGGGACAGCGGCGAGTAGAAAAAGTCCGTAACGATCAGACACGTCAGATTTTCAATCATTTCGCGATCGATTAATTGATTTTACAATAATAATATATATATGTATAAATAAGTCAAAATTGACCTATGTAAACTCGGATTAATCGTGCCATTTTCTGCCTATTTAAAATAGAGTTTTAGCATTTTTTTTTTCATCAAAAAATTTATTTTTCAAATATTTTCGCATTTTTTTATTTATTCTTCTCCATTAAAATTGTTTTTATATGGAAAAAAAACGTAACAAATGTGAAATGTATTTTACAGGCACGAGGCCAGAGACATAGTGAGACATGCAGTCGGTGCCGGTGAGCAAGATGCTGTTCTCTTTACGGGTCATGGTACCGACGACGCTCTTCGTACTCTTCTTCACCATCTTGACCTCCCGAGAAGGCCAACGATCGTCTTCGTCGGCCCCTTCGAGCATCATGCCAATCTCAGACCATGGCGAGAACACGGAGCCAAGGTTCGTAACATATGAGCTCGAGAAGTTTCTCTCTCTCTCTCTCTCTCTCTCTCTCTCTCTCTCTCTCTCTCTCCCACACACACACTCACACACACATTCTCTCTGCCTTATAAAACCCTCTGGTCTATTTATAGTCACGAAGATTGTATTTATTTCAATAGCCAAGTTATTTCTATAAAGATCTCGACTTCGATACACACATATGCAGGTTTGACCTCATACTCATCGCTCGTACTTGAGATCGTTTTGCCAGATCAGCGGAAAATTATCCTCACTCGATACGTAATCATCAAGAAAACAAATGAAAAATATTTAATTTAAGTAAAAAAAAATCAAAAATATTTTTCAAAATGAAACCAAATGAAATTTTTTAATCATTTTATTTTTTTTACTCTGTTCTCACAAATCTCAAAATCTCACAAATCTCACAAATACAACGAATTTGAGAAAAAAAAAATCAAGCCTGGAATTGCGTTAAATGAGAAAAATTATTTTTTTCCTTAAAACAATTTGTTTGTTTTTTTTTTCACTCCAAAATTATTCATCAGTGATATTGTGTCTCAAACACCTTTGATGTTCAATGCTTGACTCATAGTGTTAACGATACACGCTTAGCTGGGCACAGAAGCCAAAGATGGTTCATTGCCAAAATTCTTTTTCGAATCTTACCATCGACTTGTACTTGATTCGTGGCCAGAGAAACTATACGCCTCGGCTGCTTTGGCTAGCTCTCAAAGGTACACGTCCAGCTCTGCCTCTGCTATATGATGGCAAGGGGGAGGGGCTTGTCTCTCTAAAGCTATAAAAAAAAAATAAAAAAAAAAATCTGGTGCCAATAATTTAACGAGAACAACACACAGAGCAGACAAACATCATTAAAGTCAATCACTTCGAGCTTTGCAAAATTTATCCCAAACTAGGCTCATACAGACGATAGGAAAAGAATGAGAGAGAGAAAGAGAGAGCAAAGTGTGAAATTTCTTCTAAAAAAAATCTTATAAAATAAAACACTCTCTCGAGTCTTCCTTATAGATAACGAAGCAGGAACGTATCTTTGCACGAGTCAATGCATTTGTTGGTTTTTTTTCTATGAATAGACGGTGGAATAGTTGGTGGAGTTTTCAAAGCTAACAAGAGCCTCGAGAGATATCGCCACGTGGCGCGAACAACTTACGACTTAGCCACTCGATCTCTGTTCCATCTTATAGGCAAAAGTGATAAAATCTACTTCACTGTTGCATACCATCTTACGTTGCCAGCTCGATATATCCTACAATCTTTTCCCTAATGCATAAACTCATCAATGATTACTGACAATTATATTTTTTCCTCGCGTCACAGGCAGCTAAAAATGAGCATTATTTACAATAATTGAAACATTATTTATTCATAATTATTTTGATGGAAAATTATACATAATTAAACTTAATTAATTAATATAATTTAAACATTATTATTTTGATGGAAAATTATTCTCAACAATTTTAACAAAGAATCTAATGAAACAATTGCAAATTTTTATATCCATGATTTAAATTCCAATAAATCATAAATCTGGCAAAATTTTGTAGAATTTTATTTCTTCGATAAATCGAGTATTATTATTATCACATGAAAAATAACTCGAGTTACACTGACTTTTGCTGGCTAGTGTAAAGCGAACGGCTCTTTAACCGCGTTGGGTGTGCGTGAATTTTTCCTTTCACTTTTTCTGCCTTCCCTCATCGCGAGTGAGCTCATACACAAAAAAAGATTTAAAAAAAAAAAGAAATATAATTTAAAAAAAATAGAAATAAAATTAAAAAAAAAAAATAGAAATAAAATTAAAAAAAAAAATAGAAATAAAATTAAAAAAAAAATAGAAATAAAATTTAAAAAAAAAATAGAAATAAAATTAAAAAAAAAACCTTCTCTCACGAATGTTCGCAGGTGGTGAGAATCGCCGAGACACGCGAGGGTTTCCTGGACCTGAATGATCTCGAGCGAAAACTCATAGAGGAAAGATCAATCGATGGCGTCATATCATCGAGGCTCGTTGGATGTTTCAGTGCTGCTAGCTGCATCACCGGTGTCCTGGCCGATGACGTAGCAACGACATTGCTCCTTCATCAATATGGGGCATTGAGCGTTTGGGACTACACGTCAGCCGGTAAGACAAGACCCAAAAATTTGTTTTTTTTTCAACAATTATTATGATTATTTTATTTAAAAAAAAATATATCAAACTTCATCGAGAACTCGAGATAAAAACTCGTCCTGTCATTCCACCATTTCCCGATTCAAACGAAACGACGATAAATTATTTAGAGTGAAAAAAACAAAATATAATTACTGGCATGTGTTACAAACTCCGGGAAATTAATTTTTATAGTCTCCTCGTTGATTTTACTCTCAAGGCGTCTTTTACGAGCTCGAGTACAGTGCTGATTTTTCTCAGTGCGAGTCTCAGATACGATAGTTCCTGCTCGACACGTCGCGAAAATAAAATAAAATCTCGAGGACTTGAGATATTAAAATTGCCGAGGCGGAGGAAAAAAAAATTAACGCGTCCTTGAACGATATTTCAGCGCCATTTGTACAAATGGACATGAATCCACATTTACCCGGCGTGGGCGAGACTGCCGTTCACAAGGACGCGATAATATTCAGCGGTCACAAGTTCATGGGTGGTGCACAATCACCGGGTGTCCTCGTTGTTAAAAAAATACTTCTTCGCGATGATATTGGCACAGAGGACATGAGAGATTCTCATCGTTATCTTCGTGATCCTGAGCTCAGAGAGGAGAGTGGAACTGCCGGGGTTGTCGAGACCATAAGATGTGGCCTGGCTGTTCAACTCAAAGAAAATGTCACACCCCAGTCAATAATCATTCGTCAGGATAAAATTTGCAGGTGAGATAATCCTTCTTATCGTTACTCCCCCTTCCCCTTCTAAAAATCCCTGAAAATTTGTGAATATACTTTGAACTTTGTAGAATAAATTTCCTTTAATCGTTTTGAAAAAAAATAAAGTTTAGTATCTTTTAATTATCGAAGAATAATCAATAATTGGGGAGATAAAGTGAATCGACCAGATACGAAAGACCCATGTTTGTACGTAAACGGTTAATATTTAACGAGGCGGTTAATATTTAATATTTAACGTAAATATTTAACGAGGCCCGGTTAAAAATATTTAACCGGGTTGGAGGAGATGGGCATTTGTGGCATTAACCCTTTCCATATCATATGAGAAACAGCATCTGCTCCATACAAACATGAGTCTTTCGAATTTGGTGACGTTTTTCTCTATTTAAAGTGGTTCTAAAAATCCCTGAAAATTTGTGAATATACTTTGAACTTTGTAGAATAAATTTCCTTTAATCGTTTTGGAAAAAAATAGAGTTTAGTATCATTTAATTATCTAAGAATAATCAATAATTGGGACGATAAAGTGAATCGACCAGATACGAAAGACCCATGTTTGTACGTAAAGGGTTAAATACATTTAAAGCCTCACCGGATCCAATAGATGATTGGTTTTTTTTTTTAATGGCGATACGTCGCGCATTTGCAGGTGAAATGATCCTTCTTATCGTTACTGCCCTTCCCCCCAACATTAATCGGAACTTAAAGTATGTTTATTCTATCTCAAAACTATAATAAAAAAAAGTTTTAATGAGGCTTAAACCGAGTCGGAGGAGATGGGCATTTGTGGGCATTAACCCTTTCCATATCATATGAAAAACAGCATCTGCTCCATACAAACATGAGTCTTTCGAATTTGGTGACTTTTTTCTCTATTTAAAGTGGTTCTAAAAATCCCTAAAAATTTGTGAATATACTTTGTGAAAAAATTAAGTTTAGTATCATTTAATTATCGAAGAATAATCAATAATTGGAACGATAAAGTGAATCGACCAGACACGAACGACCCATGTTTGTACGTAAAGGGCATTTAAAGCCTCACCGGATCCAAAGGACGATTGTTTTTTTTTTTTAATCTTAATCGCGATACGTCGTATACAAGTCTTTATCTCTCTGTTTTAAAATCCGTAATCGTCGTTGTATTAGATTGTTTTTTTTTTAAACAGTATTATCCGAGTGATAAGTATAATATTACCAACAACGTAATAAAAAGATTGGACGAACAATAATTATCGTCATCTTATCGCGAAAAATGCTCACGAATCACGAAGATACATTTATTATTTACGAATGTTCTTCTGGTGCAGTAGAATTTTAGTTTTAATTAATGAAGATAAATTGAAAGAAATCGTCTTGATTTTATTTGCAGACAAGTATTGGCTCATGTCCGAACGATTCCCGAGCTCATATTGCTGGGCAACAGTTCGCAAAATGTTAAAAGACTGCCCGTATTTTCATTCATGGTTCGTCATCCTCGTGGGATGTTTCTCCATCACAATTTCGTTTGTGCTATTCTGAACGATGTTTTTGGGGTTCAAGCACGAGGTGGTTGCGCCTGCGCTGGTCGTTACGCACACGATCTCATGGGAATAGACGAGAAACTTGCTAAATCATACGAAGAAGCGTTACTCGAGAGGTAAATAAAAATGTTTATACTTATTTTTCTGCATCGCGAGAATGGTCCGTGACATTTTGTGATTGTTTAATCTGTACGGGATTCGTCTGATTTTGGCAGTAAACAAAATGGTGGTCGAGAGGATTCGAATGCGGAAGCTTTGCGACCTGGTTTCGCGCGTTTGTCACTTCCGTATTTCACGTCCGAGGCTGAATTGGCATTTGTCCTTGAGGCATTAAAAATGGTGGCAACAGAGGGCTGGAAACTTTTGCCCCAATATGTGCTCAATCCTGACACTGGTGAATGGCGTCATCACACAAACAGCGTATTCAAAGAACGGAAGTGGTTGGGTTCGATCAGATATACGGATGGGAAAATGATCGCCTCGGAACGTCGAGTATCAGCTGCTGGTGGAATTTTTCCCCAGAGTTACGGTGATTGTCTCCAGACAGCTCGTAATATATTCAACAGAGCAAGAAAAATGGCGCACAGATATCCATTGCAAATAGAGCGGAGTGTCGCTTTTACAGATAAAACTGAATCACTCCGTTGGTTCATTTTACCAGGTGAGGCCCAAGATCTTCTTTTGGGTAATTCGCACAACGTCAAGCAGGATCTTCCATTTGATCCAATGTTGCGCAAGCAACAATTGAACCGAAGTGAGGTGAATTCATTATCGGCATCACCGACTAATCATGGCAATGCCATGGCAATGCGTAGATTGAACAGCGACATTCCACGCACGACGAATTCACCAAAAATCGTTCCATCATCGCCAAGACATCACAGTCTGCCAGCTCTGAGTGTCAATACGACAAATGTCACATCCAGTTTGTCACGTACCACCGGAAGTTTCATCGAGAGGAATGAATCTCCATCTTGTACGCTTACCGAGGCTCGATCAAACGATGAAAATGACGCGGAATCGATTGGCTCGAAAACCATTCACGGATCACTCGTGACTGTTGGATCGGCAACTTCTTCCAGGTCAGAATCACCAGCTCCACCAGTAAAATTTGCCCTTGGCGAAGCTGTCACCAGCTCGATGATCCTTGGCACGACACCGGCTGGTGCGAGACTCATGGCTGGTGAACATAGCATGGGATCGGGTCTCATGGGATCCACCGAGCCACGTGCTGGTCGTGCTCGTTGCAATTCATTGGGTAGCAGCGCCATTGACAAAACTTTACCAGTTCCAATACCATTGAGTCCACAAACACTCGCGAGCCTCGGTATTGCCAATTCTTTGGGCAATTCTGTTAATCGTGGTAATCGCCATTGCAGCTGTAGCAGCCATGCTGATTTGTCAAGTTCACTCGAGTATGAAATCACCACTGAAAGCCCAATGAGATCATCCCCACTCTCTTCCACCACTTCCTCGCCAACTTCCTCCTCTTCGCCATCACCCTATCCTTACTCGTATGCTTCTCTCAATTCTCACAATCATCATCATCATCATCATCATCATAATCATCATCAGCAGCAGCAGCATCATCATCATCATCATCAACATAATGCAACAGGGAGTGGAAATTTCGATGGTAACGATGCACCGCCTCGTTATCCAACTTCTCGACTCGGCAGATGCTCACCAGTTTTGCCCCAGATGAGCCAGAGCACTGAGGATGATCTTCGCGCTTATCTCAAAGAAGTAACCAAGGAATTAGCGACGGAGATAAAATCAGAGATACGTGAGGTCATATCGAAAGTCGATGATGTATTGTCCGAGAGTAATTCATCCGAATTTGGAACACCCCAGCATCATTCGCACAGAACTTCTTCGACGAATCATGACAGAGCTGAGGATTCATTTTCGGCGAGTGAAATAGCGGAATATCTGATGGAATTCTCGAAGGAAATGGCCAGTGAGGTCAAGTCTGAGATCAGGTAAGGATAGAGAACGATGTGAAACTTTCTTAGATAAAATTGTCTTTATATTGAATGATGGAGGAGATTTTTCAATTATCTTTTTCTTTATGGACAGGTGTATGGTGAACGCGGTAGACGGTCTAGGTAGATCATCGCCAGATTTAGCTTCGACAGCAATAAATTCCGATAAATCATTAATTGGTACACCAGAGAGACGAGGCTCTGAGGCATTACCCTCGTCGCCACTTGTTCATCAGCACAAACCAGCAAAATCTGGCAAATTGAGCGAACTCTTGATGTCACAGCAAGACAGTAAAATGTCAAGCGAGTGTTCTTCAGATGAGACTGTGATATATGTGGTTGGTCCGAGAGCATCACCGAGTGTTGTTCTCGACAGATCAAAAACATCGGACGACGATGACGATGATGATGATGGTGATGATGATGAAGAAGAGGAGGAAGAGGAAGAGGAGGAAGAGGATGATGATCACGTTGACAAGTCAGAGGGTGTCGTTGAATTAGCAAAAAACAGCTTGATCAAGGCAAAACTTCCGGACATTTATTCCGCGGTGAATTCCGTGAGCTCACAGGACAGCGGGATAAATCTTTCATTCCACGAGAACGACGTTAGATCAACGAGCGAACTCGGACGTAGCGGTAGCAGCAGCAGCAGCAGCGGTAGCTCAAGTGCCGAGTCATATGGGAATCATTCGAATGGCAAAAGAACGAGAAATATAATCGGTATGATGAGCGGAAGACGTGCCCGTGATGAAAAATTACCAAATGACCTGTCAGAGGATGAAATCATGAGAGAAGAGCCAGTCTTGTCATCGGACGAGGAGGATGAAACTTTGGCGAAGATCGTAAAGAAGGAGGAAATCGTTGAGAGCGAGGAAATTTGTGGACCACAATGGCACAGTCCACCGAAAAACGTGTGGAAAGCAACTGTCGAGGCTATTCACGAATTTGACATGATCAGAGACAAAGATAGAATACTCGTTTGTCTTCCTGCCTCGATAATTGGTGTTGGTCTTGCAGCAGGAAAATATTCTCTAGCTCTGCTTCATACCCTTCATCAATATCGTTTTTATGCAAGATCGAAGGGTATCGATTTTGATATCGGAGCTGTGACAATAGACGCCGGAAGTTCATACGATCCTATGGAATCAATGAGTTATCTCAAAGCCCTTGAAGTGCCATTTTTTTACGAAGAAGCCGAGGAACAAACTGCACTCATAGAAAATGTTCCGACGTCTCCCGATGTTGTGGCAACCGGAAGTACCGATTTTTCTGGACGTTCTTGCAATGTCTGCGGACGGATGAGTGTCGATACGAGAAAAAGACTCTACGCTGTCGCCAAAAGATATGGCTACAATGTATTAGCACTTGGCCAACATCTCGATGACCTTGCCGAGGGTTTTCTCGCCTCCCTTTTTTACACCGGCAAACTCAAGACGATGAAAGCGCACTATTTCGTCAGGGAATATGACCTCAGGGTCACGAGACCCTTCGTCTATGTCAGAGAAAGAGCTCTTCGACAGTTTGTCGGTGAAAAAAAATTGCCATCTTTGAGGGTCTCTTGCGACGCTTGCGAAGAGATCGCAGCTCGGGTAATTAATCGTAAAAATTAATAAAATATTCCTTAACTATATTTAATTGATCCGATGAATCCTAAGATTTTTTTTTTTACATTTTTTCTCTCTTGCAGAAATCACAAAGAAATAAAGAAATGATGGCGCAACAAGAACGCGCCTATCCACGACTCTACTGGTCACTTCGGACGGCTCTTCGACCATTGATTTTGGCTCGTGGACCAACTAACATGCCAAATAATCATCAGCAATTACATCGTCAAAGGCACAGACTTAAAACGAAAACAAGTCCATCCTGTCCAACAGCCCCGATCATTGCAATTTCCCAGGAACTCGATGACAGTCAAACCGACGAGGAACCGATTATTTGAGGTTCATTGAAGCGTTGCGGATGTTACTCCGTACTTGGAAGGATTCGACATACGAGACCACGTAAATAATCCATCAGGTCCACATTTTCGGGGGACCAGAATTTCCCTCGTTTCAAAGTATCATCGCGTTTTCGTCGTCGCGATTCGAAAGGCAAATATGTTTTACTTCCGGTCGAGTAAAACTTTATGCCTTATCCAATCGTCAATCGAATATTCAAGGCAATGTTACACTCTGTTTAACACTTTTTTCTAGCAATTTTTCAACAGTCCCGCCATATGTACTTATTTTTGGTCACATGACAGAGAAACGAAGAGAAGATTTATATTATTTTCATGAAAATTCGAGACTTTGGGTCGATTGAAAAAAAATATATCTAACTCCTCCATCTTGATTTTTCATTTCCATTTTGAAAATGAGGTTAGGTTTTTTTTTTTTAATCGACCAGAATAATTAGAGGGCTAAATTTTTCCTCACAAATTTCATCTCGTTAAATTGAGCCAAAGATTCGACCTGAATCCTCACTCATATCTCTATGATACGATTAAACATCGAAGTTTGAGGTTAAATCTGGGACGAAAAATTCGAGCCTGAGAGAGCTTAATGGCGACGTGCCAGCGAGAAACGACGAGTTTTATCGATAAGGCACGAAGTGATCTTTTGACTTTGTGAGCGTGTCATGCGCCCAAAGGTCGCAAAAAAAAAAAAAAAAAATGTAAATAAATGTCTGATAGCGTCGTTTATTTGCTAAGCATATTATATATGTATATATATATATATATATATATATATATATATATATATATATATATATATATATATATATAGACACTTTCTAGCGTCTATGTAAAAGCGATTACATATATATTGATGCGGTTTTGATGCATATGTATGCGCATTTACATGCGCTAGCTGCTATTAACGTGCCCCCCTCCCTCAATTCCCTCTCTGCCCTGTCTAAATATTCCATATGCTTCGTCAGACTTATATCGGTGATAATTGTTGGCTGGATGGACATGGAAGGCGTTGAAAATACGAAAAAAAAAATAAAAAATTGACACCAAAGCCATGCACGCTTCCGTTTGATTTAATTATTGAATAAATTTATTGAAAGAATGAGAGTAAAAAAAAAAAATGTAAATAACAAATTGACTCGAAAGTACAAAGAAAATGAGATGTATAAAGAATATTGCCAACCACGTCCATCATTGACCTTTTTTTCCTACGTAGATTTTTAGTCGTTAATTTGTTCCGCGATATATTGTCATATATATGAGAAGTGCAAAGTCTCTCTCGAATGTACCTTTTCAAAAGGAATGATATATAATTTATACGGGGGAGAAGCTGCAATGTTGAATTTTTGGCAGCTCGGAGATATATCGATGAATGGCAACGTGAGAGAGACCGAGTGTCGCAGAGCTAATTGAGAAAGATAAAATATAAAAATAAAATAAAATACTATATATAGATATAGTGTAAATCATAAAATGTACGAATGATTAATGAGACTTTATGTCTAAAATTAATGCGCCCGTTCAATTGTAATATTGATCGAGCTCACGTGTGTATTTTTTCATCATTTGCATTATTTAAAATGAACAGGTTTCAAATGGCATATGTAAATTTGATTTTTACACTCGTCTTCACGTCCTATGTAAATTTAAAGCATGTCCGGACAATCCTCGAGTTTGTTCAAAAAAAAAAAAAAAAAAACTTGTTTTTCTCGTCACGTGTCTCGAGCATTGAAAAAACAAAAAAGCTCCGAGACATCGCTGAGAGACTCGGTAATGGTAATTAGCGAGTTTGCAGCTTGAGGGATGATTATTTCATTGCGAGAATAATTTAGTTATCATTGCAATCGAAAATAGCGCGCGTCTTTTTTTTTTTTGCCAACCCTCGTTGCGTTTTGTAGATTAAGAAAATGAAAAAAAAAAAAAAACGATAGTGATAGAGAGAGAGAGAGAGAGAAAGAAAAAAAAAAGTTTTGTAAATGATAGAATGGCTTTTGAAACTAAACGCTGCCGCAATTGACTGAATTTAACGGATGACGCGGACAAATTGCATTATAAAATTTTGGCAAATCGACGCGTTGCTTCGTTATCGAGCTTTTGGAAAAATTATTATTTTTTTCCTCCAATGCATCGACGTTTCCTAATTAGCCCGATGCTCTCTCGCTTCAACACACCGAGTATAATGATTAATTACACAATTAAAATCGCGGGACATCGCCTATCATACGAAAAAAATAATATAATAATAATAATAATAATAATGGATAAATATATTACAATTAAATGATAAATCTATATATATATTTTTTCTGAGAGTTACGAGGATGAATTGTTGAATACTGTAAAGATGTGTAAGTTTATTTATCGCTAATAAAAATAAAAAAACAAACGTATAAAAAAAAAAACTTTACTTCGTGGTGATTTTTTTGTAATTCATTTTTTTTCAAAATTATTTGGGAAATGAGGAATTTAATCTGGTGATTTACGATGGTTTATGTTTTTTTTTTTTTATTACTGATTTATTGAATCTTTAAAATAGTTTGAAACAGCGCGTACAGCTTCGTCGTTAGCGTAACAGTGGAATTATTAAAATGACATTTTTTAGAGAATAAAGCTCGGAGGGATTTTTCTAATCGTAGAGGAAAATCTCGTTGAGCAATTTGCCATCGGCACAGACTAGAGACTTTCGTCGAGGATGGTTTTTTTTTTAATTTGCACACTTGAGAGATTTGTGCTCTGAGATTGTCGGTAAATTACTGGCAGATGGTAAGAACGTCTTAGTTTATCTCAATAGTTGAAAATTTCAATCTCCCTCTGCACTTTCATGCATAACGCGTTATCATTCGTGTCTCCAGTCCGTGTCGAGTTATCAGCGGAATAAAGAAACAAATTCTTGTGCGATCAAAATATTTTTCTTGTGTCTTACTCAGGTAGGAATCTATAAATGTTCTCTACGTGTCCCGCTGTCGGTAAGAGCGAAATCGACGACAATTTTTTCTTCGAGAGGTCAACTTTTTTCACTTCGAGTTCATAATTTTTCTTTTCTTCCTCGGCTTTTGCCTCTCAGGGACATGCAATGAAGATAATTTTTTGTTTTTTTTACTTTTTTTGGGCTCTTAGCGTGTGTGAATAAATTTTTAGTTCTTCGTGCGAGAGTTACATGCGCATTTTACGTAAAATAATTATACAACTATGTGTATAAGCACTTGGCACGTTTTTATAGCGCTCTGGATGTTTGACAAAAATTCCTTTTTCCTTCTTCATTATGGCCGTCGATTTCGTATTTTTTTTTTTTCATATGTCTATTTCTATGCCTATAAATATTGAGAGAAAATTGTTTTTATTTTTTTCTTATAATTAAAGCGATATTGCGCGGATATGTCATTTAGATTTTCATAGTTTCAAATTCACGCTCGATCAACGATGGAAACATTTGGTCACGCACCTCAGTCCTTTTCAATTGTTAATTTTTTCAATACGAAAATAAATTTAAAAAAATGATAAATCTTGTCGAATGTTAATGGCGATTGTAAAAAAAATTACATCTTACGATTTGTTTTTTTTTTTTTTTTTTAGAATGCAAGATAAAATATTTCGTACACAAAGTTTCCATCACTGAGCGCCGAATTGATTGTAAAACGCGAATTTCTCTCGTCGCGGATTTTGCACGAAATTCTCATCGTAATTATTATTATTATTATTTTTTTGCTCAATTTCAATTGACGGGCAAAAAAATTAAATCCGTGGCCTGTCGAGAGTTCATCCATCGACGATCGAAAAAATTACACGATATCGTCGAGGACTAAAAATTTTTTTTTTTCTCCCCGCTCATAAAATTGCAGTCTCGGAGAAAATTTTGCGAAACGCGAAAAAATTGAATAGACAATAAGAGACTCGCAGTCCGGAAAAATTGTGAGCGTTAAAGTATACAAGGTACGTTATTACATATACACATATAGATACACTTCCGGTCGCAGAGACGCCGTAAATTAGCGCCCCCTACACACGTCACAATTTATGAAGAATTTGAATAATGACGATTTCTGATAGTGAGAAAAATGGAATTAATCGTTATTCATATTATCGTTATAATCACCAATCGCGTCGAATCTTCTTCAGTTTGTTTTTTTTTTTTTTTTTTTTGCTCCTTCTTTTTTTCCCCTTCTATACGTCGTCATATTTTGATTCTTACCCGATGATATTAAATCTTGTATATTCTAGCTATAACGAAGAGATAGACAAATTTGTTTTTGGGCATTTTAGTCCGATATCGTGATGAAAGTGGCCTAGAAAGGTGGTGATTGAGGTGTCACCTCGTCCTCCTCGTCCTCGTCCTCGTCGTCGGTTCCAGGCTCGACGAGAGATCGCGCGAATTCTGCAACGAGATCCCAATATTTCGTGGTTGTTTTTTTTTTTTTTTTTTTTAACCATTTTCCTCACCTTTATTGCCATTGGTGTTAATTTTTATGTCCCCACGAAAAAGTGATTTACCCGAAAATATATCCGAAATGGAAAATTTTTGGTCGTCGTATATATCATAATTATATTGATATATTTTAGGCAAGATATTTTGGACAAAATGTATGATTGACAAAAATTGACAAAAAGATAAAAATTGATAGTCAACTCGTGTTTCTGGTACTTTTGAGATAGAATAGCATTTTTTATTTTTTTTTAACCATTTTCCTCACCTTTATTGTCACTGGTGTTAATTTTTGTGTACCCACGAAAAAGTGATTTACCCGAAAATATATCCGAAATGGAAAATTTTTGGTCGTCGTATATATCATAATTATATTGATATATTTTAGGCAAGATATTTTGGACAAAATGTATGATTGACAAAAATTGACAAAAAGATAAAAATTGATAGTCAACTCGTGTTTCTGGTACTTTTGAGATAGAATAGCATTTTTTATTTTTTTTTAACGTTTTTCCTCACCTTTATTGTCACTGGTGTTAATTTTTATGTCCCCACGAAAAAGTGATTTACTCGAAAATATATCCGAAATGGAAAATTTTTGGTCGTCGTATATATCATAATTATATTGATATATTTTAGGCAAGATATTTTGGACAAAATATATGATTGACAAAAATTGACAAAAAGATAAAAATTGATAGTCAACTCGTGTTTCTGGTACTTTTGAGATAGAATAGCATTTTTTTTTTTTTTTTTTAATTCATCGAGATAAGCCAAATCTTGTTTTTTTTCGTAAAATAATAATAAAAAAATTATTCTTACCGTAAAAGTCGATACGACCATCACCATCTTCGTCAACTTCCTTGATCATGTCCTCGACTAAAATCCCATCAAAAATAAATATATATATATATATAGATATTTCATTCGATACAAAGCAAAGGGATGAAATTAATGTGACAATTTTGTTGAATTTCTGATACTGTCGAGAGTCTAATTTGTCAAATCGCTTAAGTATATTTCGCGAGTGAGATCTACCGAGACACTTTGGGCGTTTATACCATATATATATATATATATATATATATATTTTTGGACGTTTATACCATATATATATGTATATATATAGAAAGGCCAAAAACGCGTACCATTTGCCCAAAGTTTCGGGTAATAATGAAGATGAAGAGAAGTTGGTGTTGAAGCAATTACGTTACTTCTATACGTCTGTCTGTGTGCGCATGTGCTCGTAATATACTCGCCATAATTCTAAAATTATCACGCCCTCATTATTCTCGCGTACGTATGTGTAATTTTCTCAGGGTAGAAAGAGTTTTGCGCGGGAGAACGACAAGTGAAAATGAGGCCGTGTGGTAAAAAGCGCTTCTGCCATTCCCAACGTTTAATTCTGTGGAAATATATTAATCAAGAGAAGAAAAAAAAAATGTCATAACGTCAGGATTGTCCCTTGATTTATCGAATCCTGGGGCTATAGGAATGGGGCCTGGCAAGAGATATGAAAAATTCTACAATTAATGTATGAGATAGTGGAAATTTTACACCATTGAGGGCCTCTGTGTGTATGATATTCATATTAAATGCCGGAAGTTAACGCACATTTTGCATCATTCCTAAACTAACGTTAAAGTTAAAGTTAAAGTGCATGCTTGAGGCAAGAGATCGAAATCTAACAAAGAGCTGACGCGTCCTCGACTTTAGTTAGAC